>JBAMCP010000189.1:0-79383 GCA_037075105.1 Lissocephala sabroskyi
CATACAAACCAGAAAGCTAAGCAGCTGCAATGACAACAACAACAACATCCTTACATACCTTGACCCAAATGCTCATAAAACACGCACAGCAAGGAAGCGCAGGCTATCCTCGTCGAAAGCAGGTTCCTAAGGTCCTGTCCCTCGTTAGCCTCAAATGACCCGAGATCGGCTAATTTGCATTTTATTCCCTGAAATTCCCTCGATTCCCAGACGATCTTGTCTTCAGTTTTATTATAACCAGATCTAGAAATTTAACCCTGAGCTCTTTCACAGCGCCTTAGATCTCCTTAGTGTTCCTAAGTATTCTCTGAGTTGTCTTGATTTGATTTAGTTTCCCTTTGATGATAAATCTTTGTTTTATTTTTGTAATCCTTTAAATCTTTTTGGCTTTCTGCCTATCTCAATGGAAAACTTACCCTTACCCTTTCTGGGGTCCTGCGTCTATTAATCATTTACCCTCTTTCCGCTTCTTTCTCATTCAAAAGTTACCCTTACCCTAAAACTTACCCTTTCCTGAGACTCTTCATTTTTCTCCCTCAGATTCTTGTCATCACCGCAGCTTCCATTTTAAAGTCTTATTTCACTAATTAATTTACTTCCCTTACCAGTTTGTTACCCCTTTTACCCTTCTGCTGTATTTACAGTTACCTTATCCCCCGGCTCGTTGCTGCTTGTGTTCTTAGTATAATTTTCATTTCTCGTGTGTTTTTTATTATTTTTCTTTGGCTTTTTAATATTCACAAAACATTTTTGAGGTCTTCATGAAACAACAGCAACCTGGGCAACAGATTGTGAGACAGAGAACCTTTGTTTTTTACCCTCCCCCACTGCATTTCCCGTCGCTTCCCTTCAATGTCGAAAATTGAAATTCAAAAAATGCACAAGCAAATTTAGAAACTGGACATTCACCGGACCCCAAAAACTAGCCCACCAACCGACCCCATCCAGCCAATCAGAGTGAACTCAACATTTCCGTCTGCGAAAGTAAAAACATGTGTGGGTGTGTTTTCCTCGAACTTCCCCCAGTCACCTTCATTTTCGGTTTGTATTTTGCATATGTATATGTTTACCGTTATATGCTTTGCATGCTAGGGATTTTTCCAGGATATTCATATATTTTATGCATCCTCCAATCCCCGCCTCCTGGCGTCAGCCCAAGCAGACCGACTCGATGTTCTCGCCCATGCAAAAAACATTTCCCCCTTTTTTTTTTGAAGGGAGTTTTCAGGACACAGGACTTCAGGACGCCATGTGTGTGTGGTGTGGTCCAGACCAGATTTTTGCTTAGCTGCATTTTATGGTCTTTGCTTTATTTTCTTCTTCTCGTTCTCACGCCATCGCTGCGTCCGTCGCTGCGTCCGCATGCGGGCGCATATTTTATGCATATTTTTCTGGGCTTTCCTGAAAAGCTTTTTGTAAGTTTTTAATTAAAGCGAAAGTGTCGATGGAAATCAGCAAGCCAAAAACCCAGGCAAGCAAGTCCAAAGAGAGAGTGGGCAAGAGGAGGGTCCTTTGTGAGGACTTTTGGTGGTCTAATTTGCCGCATTTCTGATCGATAAACTTGGCAATTTTTGTCGTCCACCACGTAACTGGAAAACTTTGCCGGCTTCGAGGCCCATAAACTGCAAAGGGCAAATGAATTTTCCAAGCTCCCTTCCTCCATCGTCGTTGACGTCGTAGGTTTTTCGGTTATTTCAAGACATTAATCAAGTTATCAGTTATCAATATGTTATGGTTATAAAGTTGGCTCGGCCCCGGCCGAGCTTATGAATAGCAAAGTTTTTAAGTTTTTGCCAACGAAATCAATGGAGTTGCCGTTGGGGCGGCAGAGTCGAGTCCATTGAAAAGTTCAAACTGCATAAACAAAGGCAAGCGAACTTGCAAGGACCACAGAATGGGGGGCGGCTGTGGGCGGGGTGTGTGTAGAAATTGAATGTTTTCCGGGGCCCGATGATGAAGTCAGTTGGAAAATTAGCCAAAGTTGAGGCGTAAATGAAAACAAGAGAGCAAAATTGAGAAAACACAACGACGACGGCCAGGACACTCGCAGGGGGAAAGGGAAAAGCAAATCTTTGGTTTTTGTGGTTTTTTTTACGAAATACAAAATTGATAGAAAATGCGATTCAGCCAAGTGACTGAGAGAGCTCCAGGGAGCTGGCCATAATCTGAATTGGTTTTGGCTGCCGGGGTCGCTTAAGAGCCGTCGAGTCACTTGATTTTTTCTCGGATTTTATGTTGTGTGGATGCTGCGAAATGAAGCGGAAATCCTTTGATTGACAATTCATCTTTGAGCGCGCAAAAAAGGCACAGGAAGCGGGCGGTGACCGTTGCTGGGGGAAGGATTCCGGTTGTCTTTGTTGATGGCGGAGATTCGATTTTTCGAGGGTAACTTTATTTACTTGACTTTTAAATACTTCATCTTGGAATCACTGACGTGATTTTTCGGGCGTTTAGGGTGATTTTTTTTTAAGGAAAGAAAGATTTCTCTTAAGGATCTGAACTCTCAGTGAAGGCAAAAGTTTTGTTCTAAGTTTGATCTTCTCCAAATCGAGTGAGTGTAAAATTGAAATCGAAAGGAGCATACAGATGGTCATATAGAAAATAGGACAGTGGAGAAATCTGGACAGACGGTAAGAGAAGGCAAAATGTTCAGACAGAAGTCGGATTCTCTGAGTCTCCCCAAAAATGACCGCCTTCACTTGTCTGTACCTTTGGCCCATCTGTCCATCTGTCTGCCTACTTTCCCCCACTTCCTTGTTTAGCTTTTAGGACTTCTAGTCTGTCCATTCGACCGTTGAAACAACTTACTCGTCCTCCCAATCTGTTTGTCCACTTCGTCTAGTCTTCTTGCCTTGTGGCCTTCTGGCCGTCTCACTTCTTGAACTCCGCACTTGTCAGTCCGACTATCTGTCGTTCCATTAAAATAACAGTCTCCTTTTTCTGTCATTTTGCCCAGCAATTCGTCCTTGTGTCTGTCTGTCTATCTTTTTCTTAAACTCCCACATCCTACCCATCAGAAATGGCCTGAAATCTTTCTTCTAAGGAAAAAGCTTCGGAGCTTTGATCGCCGGTCAAGGCCGCCGGCTGTTGCTGGCCATTGAAAAATCCAAGTCATGGTTTTTTGTGTTCTCTTAAGTGTGTGTAAATCGGCTGGTGTGTTAATGAGCCATAAAATATTTAACTCATTAAAAACAAACAAATTTAGACAGCTAAACGCGCGATTTGTAATGAACCAAAACCAAACACCCACAGCAAGGATTATTACATTAAAAAGTAATGGCGAGCGGTGTCAAAAAAGAGTCAGAAAAAACAACAAGTAAAGGATTAAAAGTCTACCTCACCCGATTCTCACTTTTAACAAGGCTAAATCCCAAATTTGGTGGCTGTAGGTCTTATGGTCTCTGAGGTCCTTTGTACATGCAGGCATGCTTGTTGGCAATTTAAGAAAGCTTCCTTTTATGGGTGTGCGTGTGTGTGTGGGTGCTGCTCACCTCGTTTGACAATTTCGAGTCCCTTGACAAAATGAAAATCATCCAAAGAGCGAGATGGTGAGACGGCTCACATAACCTGACAATGACAACTTGAGATTTTTGGTTGCTTGGGTTTTACGCAACCGGGCGGTCGAGCAGGTCCCTTCTTCCATTTGTCTCACAAAACTGACATAACCAGAAATATCCTCCCCCCCGGTTTGTACGTCATACCGCCCCCTCGATTCGCGTTCCTTAGGCGACGTCGTTTTGCTCGTTCTAACCGCCGCCCATTTTACCTTTTGTGCAAAATACTTGGAATTTATTCATGGCCTTTTGCCCCTTTTTCGGCTCAGCCTCCTCCGCGCCACCGCAAAGTGAGGGGCTGCGAGCGGGTGAGATTCCTATACGCACAATAAGTATGAATTTATTATATGCACGATGGACAGACGGGCAGACGGACAGAGCAACGAGGCAGATTCGGCGTCGGCGGCGTCTTCCACCAAAATGGCCAAATGGGCCGAGTTAACCGGTCGGTCAGGTGGGCGAGGCGAGGCGGCAACTCTGGCGCTGTTAACTTTTATTGGCGAGCTTTAAAACAAATTTGTCTTGCCGGTGGAAGGGTCGCTTTGGTGGCCGCCGTCGCTGCTGCCGTTGCTGCTGCTGCTGCAGTTGGCCAAAGATTTATGGCCTGGCCGGCGCGAGAGTGTAAAACAACAGCGCATTCAAAAATTGTTGAAAACAATTAGAATATTTTAGCCTCGAAAGAAGTCGCAGGAACCTAAAAGGAGTTTCTTCGAGGAGGCGGGGGGCTGAGCCGCTGACTTTGCGACTATAAAAGTTCTGTCGACGTGGCCAAAAACGCGCTTGGCCAAGTTGACGCTGCAGTCGTAAAAATTATGCGCCAAATGACTTTGACAGCAGTTTTTAAAGAGCCAAGAAGGAGGCGATGGGGGCCAGCCGACGATGCCAACGGTGGGCGTGGCGAAAAGAAAGCATTTCTAATGGAAGCAGAGGCTGGGGCTGAGGGTCGGGAACAGATGTCGAGGTTAAGGTACAAAGAGAATTCTTTGTGGTAACTGTGAGAGGAGGAGGGGGAAAAGAGTGTTAGGGGGAATCAAGGAAAAGTTTAATCAATTTGAGAAAGAAGAGGATAAACTGGCGGGTGGAAGAGGACAATTAGGAGAGGAGGAGAAGAACAGAAATCTAAGGATTGGGAACGAAAAAGGCAGAGATCCAAAAATAGTTAAGTTGGAGAAATTGCGAAGAATGTTTCTAGGATTCCAGAAGCTAAAACTCCACGAAGATCTGGCAACTAAAAGATTCTTCATCGTGCTGAAAGGTCCCGGGAAGAAAGAAGAGAGAAAAAAAGAAAAGCGGCAATTTCAAAGACCACGGAAGAGCCCAGCGAAATGGATTCCATTAAATGGCCTTCATTAAATGCAAAGTCGCCACCTGGCGAACCTCATCAGCGACTCACCGCCCCACCGAGCACTTCTGACAGGCCAATGAGTTGGCCATTTGGTGGTGGCCTGCCAGCGGAATGAACCGTTAGAACTGCTGGCCATTGTGCGAATCTGTAATGAGCCCACAAGACCGGACCCAACTTCCATTTCCCCTTGCAATAGTCCCCGGGCCATCCAACTGGCATTTCCCGGTCGCTGTCGCCGTCGACGCTTCGTCTTCTTGGAAGCCGCAACTGCCGACTCGACGACTTGACTGCGGCTCTGGGGCTGTCTCATAAAACTCGCCTTATGATCATGCTCATATGCGTGCTGCCCCCCGCAGCCCGGCTTTCGAGTTTACTCCATGATTTCCATATGCAGAAGCGAATCTTTCATTTTCCTCGAGCGGCTCATTTTCCACATCGTCGACGGCTGCGCGCGGTTTTTACGATTCCACCAGGCCCGCGGTCATAAGCTTGGCCTGCCCTCCCCACTCTCTGTGTTTTTGGTCAAAAAGGCCGCCTGCTTATTAGCCGGGCCACTGCGATTTTGCTGCCGCGGTTGCCGCCGCTTTATTTTTTTGATTCTTCGCACGCGCGCGCCGGCCCCAAACTTCTGAGAAGAAGGGCAGGCTTAGTGGCCAGAAGGGGGGGCTTGGTATGCTCATCATTTAATGACTGTTAGTGAGTTGTGAAATTGCTCTAACTGCACTTGCAACAGAACGAGAAACGACGCACGACACGCGGCAGGGCGGCCCAGGAGACGCAGGCGGCGGCCCGGCAAAGCGGCGATCAGGCCGCCGCTTTCCGCGCCATTTGCTTGGACAGCTCAGCTCTCCGCCAGTCCCCGCCGTCGTCATCAACGTCGTCTTTCCGGGAGCCCAGCGGCAACAACTTAACCCGTTCGCATATTAAAGAGTAAATTTTTCAATTTCACAGACATTAACCCTCCCCTGCTGCCCCCCACCCAACCCCTCTGCCAGTTTCATTCTCTCTTTATTCAGATTTGCCCCGGCCACCTCCCGGCCACCTCCCGGGCCCCCTGGTTGCTGACTGGGTTTCTTGGCTGTTTGGATTTTTGGTAAATCGACGTGGCTTCGGCTTACGCTCGTTTCTATGCCCGTAGGGCGGTTGGTGGTTTACCCCGCCCACTATCACCCCGCCACGTCCCGCTGCTCTTTCCCACCTCCGCTTGGATGTTTTTCGTCCATTAAATAGTTTGTTAAAATTTCCCTTATTAGATTATTAAATTTTGCAAATTTAGGCAAAATTTTCGGGAAAGCTCTGCCAGTCCGAGGGAACCATCGCAGGGGGCGTGGCCGGCCGGTCAGGTTTGTTGGCAAAACGCTGGGCAATTTGCTCCGTTTAACATTTCCAACTCATTTTGTTGGGCGGTGGGGGGGAACCTGCGGGCCGCTTGTGGATTCGGACGGTTTAGTTGGGTGGCTTATCCGTGTGTTGGTTTGGGGCAAAAGTGGCAGTTACACCTTGAAAAATTATTGGGTTGGCAATAATCTAACCGCCATCAATGGCAAGAGGAAGAGTTGGGGGTTGGCAAGGTGCCGGTGACGGTGGTTTTGGTGGTTGCTGTGGCTTCTGCGGCGAATCGAGCAAGAAAAGCAAAATATTTAAATTTTATTGGACAAGCGGCGGTTTCTCAATCGATTCAAGGGGTGAAAGAAGATGTAAAGAGGTTGGAAAGTTTTATGGGAAAACAATTGAAAGTTCTCAGAAAATTTTGGAAGGGGTTTTCTTTACAATGTAGGGTGAGAGTTTGACTTTTGAAAAAATAGTTTTTTTAGGGGTTTCAATTCCTCGAGTTTTTTTTAAAAGTTTTTATATATTTCCTAAGGTTTTTTTCCATAAGATCTTAACTATTTTTTTTCGGATTATCTGCGTTTTGAGGATCTTCGATTTGAAGGTTTTATTGTTAGGACTTCTAAATTGGAAGATCCAATGTAAAGTCTCGAAAATAATATTTTATCTGGTCTTCCCTCTGATACCGAAAGATAAGCTAATTTAAGATCGATTTTAGATCTTTAAATGAATGGTTCTTTAACTTCTGAATGGGGAGATTCAGTGTGACGTCTCGAGAAAGAATCTCTTTATTTGCTCTTTGCTTTGATACCGAAGAGAATAGAAGCTTTAAGAATAATTACAACTTTTATGATCCTTTGATTTCAGCGACTCATTTGATCGTCTTCCAAGAACTAAACCTCTTTAAACTTAAAGACCAAGTAAAGGAATTTTTAAAGCTTGACTCTGAGGCCCTAAAATTAAAATTTTTGCTTCAAATTCAAGCTAAGGAAATTCTTTATAAAGCAAATTATGATTGGTGATCCTAACTCAAATTTGAGTTTTTAGATTCTTTCGCTTGTTTCTCTCAGTGCAAAGTGGATTTTTTCTCTCTCTCTGTCTTCCCTCTATCTCTCTCCCGCTTCCTCTTTCCAACTCTTCCTATTTAGCTGTAAATCTGCGAGTTTTGGGGCGCCATATGAGAGCGTGGCAATGGCGAATTTCACATCTTCAAGTGGACTTGGGCCGGCAGGACGCTCACCTCTCGTGGCCCGTTACACACACATTTGCACACGTGGAGAGAACATTCGTTAGGCTCTCGTGTATTGCCCACTGGCCAAATGCCAATTTTCGGTAAACTAACTTGGCCTAAACTCGACACACAAATTGCCTTCAT
This sequence comes from Lissocephala sabroskyi, assembly GCA_037075105.1. Classification (NCBI taxonomy): domain Eukaryota; kingdom Metazoa; phylum Arthropoda; class Insecta; order Diptera; family Drosophilidae; genus Lissocephala; species Lissocephala sabroskyi. The sequence goes on from JBAMCP010000189.1 coordinate 7,604, forward strand.
TAAGATATATGGCTGCCGGTGGGGGAAGGGGGAGGTTGGCCCCTCCGGATGAGAGGGTTCCTGCTACCTTACAATTTGCCCACTAACATGGCAATCATGTGTGTGTGTGTGTGAGTGAAAGAGACAGCGGCCAACGTGGCCTGTGCAGTTTACTGCAAATTTTTAAACACGACTGAGGGCAGGACGAGCGGACGCACAGACGGACACATCAATTGGGTCAGGCCAGGCAACAATTTTCTATCCACAACGGTAGCCACGCCAAAGACACCCACACACACAGGAACGATGCACCCGAGTTGGGGGGGTGGGGGAGCGGGCAACGGGTTGTTTGTAGGCAGGCATTTAAAGTAAATTTCAAATCGCTTTTAAATTAGCTTAATTCACATTAAGTGAGCTGAAATAAAACTCACGCCGCCTACTCACGCCAACGGCAACGGCTGTCGGCTGTCGGCCGACAGTGACAAAGCAGCAACAAAGGAAGACGAGAAAAGACACAACAACAACAAGAACAACAGTAATGAAGGCAATGGATGCTGGCAGGCAAACGGCAGCCGAAAACATTTAAATCCCCAACGACAAGAAGCGAATTCGCCTCCAGTCCCCAAATGCAGTTCGGCTCGGCTTCGTACGCACGAACCTGGGGCATCGATCGCACGATCTCCTCAGTGGCGACAAAGCGAAAAGAGGAAGAGTGGGTCGGTGGTGGGGGGTTGGCTTGCGGTGATTTCGCCAAAATAAATGAAATCACATTAAAAACATTCAACTGGAAAAAAGCGAGTGGCAAATTTAAATAAGAAAATACAACAAAAGCCACACAAACGAAAATAAAATACTCGCCGGCTGAAAAAAAAAAAAAACAATTCCAATTATCAATTAAAATGGGTGAGGGGGGACCAGAAACCCCACAGCAAATGTAATAAAAAGCGAGAGCGAGACAGACAAAGCGAGCGAGTTGGCCGGTCCGTTCGCTTGGTTGGCTGGTCGGTCAGGTTGCCTGTGGATATTTCCGTTGCCAGGGTTGTCATTGCTGTTGTTGTTGGCCGAGGATACAGGCCGCGTTGAGAAGGCGTGGCAGGGGCGGTGAAGAAAAAATACTACGCACATAAAAATGAGCACAATAACAAAAGAGAAGATAAAAACATTAATTATTATTAATTGCCTTTTCACCCCTCCGCCGTCCCCGCCACTATCCTTCGGTTCCTCTCCTTCTCTCCTTGTTTTATGCGCATTTCTCATTTGTATCGCCGCTGGACCAACAGCACCTTTTCGGTCAGTCCAGCGGCAATCAGCCCCTTCCACCTTGGGTTCCATCTGTTTGGGCTGCTGCTGCTTCTTCTTGGTTTGTATCCTTTTGGCAACCCTGCAGACAACAAGCGAAAGAGACAGACAAAGGACACCAGCCGCGCGTGTGAGCGGCTCTTGGGTTCCTTGGCTTTGTCTGGTAACTCTTCCCTCTTTAAACCCCTTAAGACGGGCAGTCCCCGCAGTCCCCCCAGCCTTGCCCACACCCAAGAAGTGACACAACCATAAATTGCTGGTTATTTTAATATGAATTCATGTAAATTTTTTAATTGTCTAAACAAACGACAACGGCGACGACGACGACGACGACGGCGACCCAAAAAGAACGGTAATTAATTTGGTATGCAGATGAAATGCAGACCGAGAATTTTGACTAACAGCAAACGAGCAGGACGGACAAGGAGGCGAAGGAAAACTTTAAATTTTGTGGATTTTCGGGGCGTTTCAGTTTTTCAGTCTGGCGAATTTTCATTTCCCGCGAGCAGCTAAAAATAATTGCCAGTCCTCTTTTTTTTTCGGTAACCAAAAACTTCACCTACCGAAATTTGATAGGATATTTTGTTTGTGGGCGTAGGGGAGGGGGGAATGAATCCATTGTCAGGCTGGTCTATTCAATTTTTTTCGGTTTGTTTTGTTTTCCTCTTTGTTTTTCATTTTCGTCATGTAACTGACCTGCCCTTTAGAATTGCTAACCCCTGGTTAAAAGGGAAGGGAGGACTTATGGTATCGATGCCAGCAAAACGATATTTCATTCACGGCCGGGCTACTTTATAGTATTTAAATACCAACTGACAAGGATAGCAGCGCCTGATCAAATGCCGGCCTGGATAGTCAGACAGTTGGACAGGCGCGAAGTTGGACAGTTTGGTTGGCAGTGAAACTGGGCAGACGGATAGTTCGTTAGATAACTGGGCAGTCTGGTAATCAACAGTTGGACAGTCGGACAACTGAACTACCCAACAGTCGGACACTTGGACAGTTGCATAGTCGCGCCGAAAAGTTCAAATGGTTTCCACTTCATTTCAATATTTTCAACTGCAAGCGAAAAAAAGCAGCAACAAATCGAAAAGCTGCTCTGGCAGCTGTAAAACTCCCCAACCTGCCCCACCACATGCCGGTCTGGTGGTTGCCTTCTTTTTAGCCCACTTGACTTGGCAACAAAAAAGCCACCGCCGCCAAACCGTCATAGCGTCTTGCGGCGCGCTGAGCCGGCTGAGCCACAAGACCCCAAAGTAACTAATATAAATAACTAATAAATCACGATGCCGTGATTTATGTGACAGGTGCGTATTGCGATTTCGAATTGGCAACAGTTTACTGGTCGCCCGGCCGAGCTCTACAAATTGGATAAAAATTTGTTCCTCACGCTATGGGGGGCGATAGGGGCAGCCGGTGATCGAATGAGCCAGCCAGCGAGCGCGCTTCTCAAGTGGGCAGCATGCAAATTCAGCGTGATAATTTGTCCTAATGTGGGTCTAAAAGTTGTCAAATTAGAGAGGCTAAGTAATCGGCCAGCCAGCCGGCCAAGCAAAGTCTTTAACCTCCGCGATTTGACCGCCGGAACCGGCCACTTCGATCTGGCTAATGATGTGGGCAAGGCTATGCTGGCGGCAGTGGTGGTGGTGGTGTTGGTGGTGATGGGAGCGTGATTAAAGTCACGCAACTTGCGGAGATCGCGCCCTTCAAGGAAGCCAGAACTTCCAGGCTCCATGACTCACCTGACGCCAAACTGGTTCATCTTGGTAGATTAATAAAGCTTGTGACTCACTGAACTTGCCACTTTGCGGTCTATTCGTGTCGCCGATTCAATGAGTCACGGGCATTGGGATTTTACATTGCGATAGGATCTTTCGTGTAAGCCTTGATTAATCGGGCTTGAAGATATATTTAATAGTGTTGGGAGTCTGTAAAGAAATGAGGTATACTCATATATTTCGTGATCTTGTGAAGGTCAAGGAATGCTCACATATTTTCTTGCTTTTTAATGGTTTCGATTTCTTACGACTTCCGTGGGAACATAAACGATAGCCACACGATTTCGTGACTCACGTAACACTCTAAATGATTCACGAAGAGGCTTGATATGATCCCGAGGTGCCGTCGACTCACGCAGTTTCTTTTCACATAAAGCTTTAAATGGTTTACCAATACGCTCGATATAATTCTGACTCTCTGGAGTTTTTGGCCACTTAGGCAGTTCCTTTTTTCGATTTCGTGACTCACGTGGAACCTTTAATAATTCACGCACGAAACGATCTGACTCTGAAGTGCTGCCAACGCCTCACGCGGCTCCTTTTTTCGGTTAGGTTAACAAAATTCCAGGAATTGTGTTCTAGCCTATCCGAAATTTCTCTGTGGTGGAAAATTTTATTGGATTTGTTTTGAACACTGAACATTACCGCCCAGCACGCAGCACGCGTTCTCGTGTCGCCTTGACCCCCAACGCCTTGGCCATTTAATGGGGCAACCGAGGTTAAGTCAACGTGCGCTGGGTCCGTCCGGCTGACCCTAATAAACTCAATTACCCAGTTGGACTTTATTTTCTTTCTTCGGAAACTTTGTTAATAATTTTCTTGGCCAATACACAGAGAGAATGCCCCGGCGACCGCTAGATGCCCCCGCGGTGCTATCGCCGGCACATGTGGCCAGGGAATCGAGCCGGCGGGAGTCCCTAAGAATCCCGAAACTACAATCACTTAGGCGGTCTCTCGCTCCTTTGGCGTTGTCATAATTTCCCTGCTTTCCTTTATAGAGCCCCGCCTGCCACTCATCTCCTCCGGTGCCGGTGCCGGTGCCAGGCTGCATATCGCTTGAATGGCCTGTCTCATTATGTAACCTTTCATAATTCTTTCATTAATGAAATTCCCACACGATGTGACGTTTTGTCGTCGTTGTTGTCGTCGTTGACGTTGTTGTTGTTGCTGTTATGCCTTCCATTATGTAAATCCCTTCCCGTTCCTTTCATCCTTGTCAACTAATTTTTTTCCGAGGCCTGCGTTTTAGAGGTTTTCTTGTTCCCCGGCCTGACCTGCCCTGCCTTGGCCGTCACTTTTCTCTCTTGTCGGCTGTCATGTTTTTAAGCCCGTTTTAATGTTTTTTTTTCCTGAACTCCCCTGTGCTCAGGAGGGTACCGGTGGTTGCCCGGTGTATTCCTCGTATTCCCCGTGAGTTGCCTGTTTTTTTTTCCTGCTGCTGCCGTTGTTGTTTTGAAGTTTATAAAACTGGGAAACAGGAAGGCCAACTGGCAAACAGACGATGTTCATGGGGGAATGCCTTTTGGGGATGCTCTTTGTCGAGGACTGAAGGAGACACAAATCAATGGGATGTCTGAATTTCGGCTGAAGGGAATTTTCAAAAGTATTTTTTACAAAAGAATTTCAAGGAATTCGCTAGAAATGATGATTAAGTTTAAAAGACGATCCAAAAAAAGCTTAGAAAGTTAAAGACTTTTGTGCATCCTTAAAATATTTTGTATAATTCTAATTTAATTTTCTTTTCTTTTTAGGTGCGTACCAAATTCTTGTAAAATTTTAAACCTCAAGTAAGTCAGCAGATAAACAATTTTTGTCTTGAAAAACGACTTCAGCAGAGGCCAAAGGACGCTTCAAAAACTCTATTTATTATCTGCAGGACATCTAGTATTTTTCATTTATCCAGATTTGTTATCTTTTGGCTTTCCCCCTTCTCCGTGTGATGGTTGTTATTTTCATTTGGCATTGGGCTTTTACTTTCCTTACCTGCCAACGCCAACCGACCCGCCCACTCTTCCCCCTCGCTCTGACGTCGCTTGACGTCCTCCACAAGGCATCCCGCTGCCTGGGGGAGCCCGCCAGTTTTGGCCGAAGGCGTCCTCGCCTGACTCTTGACTGCTGCCAGCAGCCAAGGCAACGTGTCTTTCTTAAATGTTGGCCAAACAAGAAAACCAAAAACAACAAAAACCCAACTACCTGTGCGCTTGGGACACACACGGGGGCCCCAGTCTCAAACACACACCAACACACATGAGTGTATCCCCAAAAGATGAGACGCTGGCGATGGCGGCAACGGCGACGGCATTGTTGTTGTTGTTGCTTGCTTGTCTCTTTAGACTGCTGGCTTTTTAAATACCCTTTACCTTGGTCATATTAATGTGACTCCTACTGTTTCTTGTTTTGTTGTTGCTGTTGTTCTTCTCATGTAGTTTTGTTGTCATTTGGAAGCTCCCGCTGCTGCTGCTGCTGCTGGCGGCTCTGACATTCCCCAGGCAGCTCTGCCGATGTTGCTCCCACTGCCGGTTGCCATTGCCATCGTCGTCGTCGTCGGCGTTGCTGTTGTTGTTGTTGTTGCTGTTTGTTGTTTGGTGTCCAACATGAGGGCCCATTGGTGTCACAGTCGCCGTTGTTGCCGCCACCGCTGCGCTTTACTCTTGACAAGTGGAGCCAATGGACCGACCAAGCGGTGCGGGGATTCTTTGCCTCGCCTCTGCGGCTCCGCCTTGGCCGCCGCCCTGCCCCTCTCCGGGCTCTGTTTTCTTTTTTTTTCGGTATTTGTATTTCACTTTGGTGTTGTTGACTGTGCGACAGTTGTTGAAATTAAATGCTCACATGTGGGTTTTCGACGCGCACACTTCGGAATTACAAGCAAACGAAAAGGAACAAAAAATACTGAAAAATACCAAAAAAATAAAACAGCAAAGAACCGAAACCAAAAAGGTGAATGCTCACTGTATTTTGGCAGCAGGCGGCAGCACAACAAGATATCAAATTAGTAGCCCGGCTAGGAATGCAAAAAAAAAAACAAAAAAAAAAAATACCAAGGGAAGATCGGAGCCGAGCGACAGCAGACGATGAGCAAATTGAAAGGAGCTTGTATTTTTTTCGGGTGGGGGAAGAACAGCAAATTGAAATTTCAAAACGTTTACGAGGGGACAAAAGTTCTTAATGTCTTGCCATTGTGGAGTTCGAGAAAAAATACTTGTTGGTATTTTTTATGAACTTTCCGAGACAACACTAAAAATGCAGTGTTGCAGTATTTCGGTATTTTTGTTGGCCATACAATTTTTAGTACTTCTTTTTAACAATTACAAGAGACACAGGCACTGGAATTTTATGCCAGCTTGAACAAAAAATTTCTTTAAATTTCTTAACATGTTTTTAAGAACCTATAATTTTTTTACTTTCAAATTCTTTCTAGTTTGTTGGCTTCTGGTAAAACCAGCAGTTTTATTTAAACGTGTAGTCAATAAAATTCCAACGAGTTTAGTATTTAAAGTATTTCCAAAAGCATTTATTTTTAGTTCGAACTAAACTCGATTTGGGTCAACTTATGAAGAACCTTGAGGGGCTTCGTTTTTGGTATGAAAGCCTTTGAAATGTTTGGCATTTTTCCCCCAAATAACTCAATAATTATTTAAAAAAAAACATCATGATCTATTTATTTCTATTTTATGCATTCAAACCTCAATTAAATAACGACTTTCATATATTTATATTTTGAAAATATATTGGTGAAATATTTTTAGTATTTTTGTAAATCCAGCCCCGAACCTTCATAAACTCAATTCGATTAATTGATAAGTAAAAGTTTGCCTTATCCTTTTTCTGGCTTTCCGCACTTTCCCAGCAACAACGCCATGTTTGAGGTTAACCAAGCGTATCAGTATTTTTTGCGGCACTGACTTTATCCCCCCGTCCCTGGCGGCCGAGCGATTTCCTTCGACACTTTACTTGCCTTCAATCGAAATTCATTTCATTTTAGTATTTTTTGTTCTCTTTGTTGCCCGATTTGAAGTGGAGTCAATTTCTTATGTCATGACAGGCGTTTTGGTATGGAACATGAGAGATGCCGAGATGGTGAAACGCTGAGATGCGGACATGCAGCTCAGCCGGGCCCAAATGCCCAGGCGGTGGGGCCCTAGTACTTTTTTTTGGTATTTTTTTCCCCTCGATTGTTCTTGTTGGTGTGGCTGAAATTGGCAGCTTCATGACGTTACGACGGGTGTGCGTGTGACTGGCTGTATGCTTAAATATCTTCACTTATTTTTGGACATACTTGATTGAAGTATTTATGAGATTTAAGGCATTTCTGTAATTTCTTTTGAGCTTTTTTTCCGAAAACAATTTGAGTTTTCCCTTCAGTGTCTCTCGTTTTTTCTGTGAAGTAGAAGAACGAGACATTTCAGAGGAAATAACATGGACAAAAAAAGAGTTAAATGAACAAGAAAAAAAAAAAAAAAATACCATACATTTGAATATGCGATCCCAACGACCCTCAAGATGAACACCGATAAGCGAGTCTGGCTCGTCGTCTCCCTTCCTCATTCGGGCTTCTTTACATGTTTTAATTTTCTTGGAAACATTTCACACACACACGCACACACACTCGCTGGTATTTTGAGATTCCCCATTTCGGTTAAGTGAAATGTTAAACCTTCTGACAGCGGTAGTTTTCTTATTTAATTTATTTTATTTGCGGTATTTACTCTGATGGCTTTTCTCGGCTGGCTCTCCTCCCCTCAGCCTTCTCTGGGGCTCCTTCGGCTTGTTAGCCATTGGCAGCCTCAACGACGACGCTGCCTTGCCCGTTGTCGTCTCGTTTTTTGGAATTCAATTTTCTCGGTTTGGCTCCGGGTGACGATGAGGACGACGACGAGATGAGGCTGAATGGGCTGCCTGGGCTAGAGAATTGTTGGCCTTAAAGTTTCTCCCTTGCCGTTGATTTCTTTGGCCCAACTGGCCGGGCAATTAAAGTTGACAATTTGAATGAAGTGTTGGCCGAAAAAACTGGAATTGACAGGCTTCGAAAGCGCTTCGTGCAAATTGAAATCGATTTATCGATTACAAAACTCAAGATGATTTTTGTTTTATTTTTGGCCTTTTTGCTTGCTCTTATTAATTTGCTGGGGATTTTTCTACGTGCTTTGGAATGAAATAAAAATATCATCAGGGCTTTTTTCTCTTCGCTGGTCTTTTGTTTTGAGTGGAATTTATTTTTTGAGTTCTCGAGGTTCTTTGGATTCTGTGCGTGACTTTTCGGTGTTTCTGGTGTTTGGTTTTTGGCTTAATTTCTTTGTTATCCATTTCGGGTTTTCTTATCTGGCTTATTAATTGATTCTTTGCTTGTCACCTTTTCACGGCTTCAGTTGACAAATTTCAGACGCCCTTGAGAACTAAAAATGCCTGAAGGGAGAGAATGGTAAAGATGTTATCAGGAATTGAAATCAAATATGGTTGGGGGCGTTTTAAATTGTTTTCGAGGGGAGATAAAAAAGGGAAAGATCCACAAGGCGTTGACCAAGAATTTAATTTTGTAGCCTTTTTTTCCTGCATTCAGAGACTTTAAGGCTTAATATTTTCGTGATTTGAATGATTGAACGTGATTTTCTTTTTTGTATTTTATTCCAAACCTGCGAATACCTGAAATTAAAACCTTTCAGATTCCAATTTGTCTAAATAATTATTTTAGCCATAAATCAAAATAGGCGTGCATAATCCAAGCGACTAACAAATGTCTCTCATACTGACGACTAATGAAGGAGACCAGAAAATTTCTCACACGATCGAATTGCCCACTAATCACAGCCATAGATCATTTCCGTCTCCGTTTGTCTCAAGAGCTTTGCCGCTTAAATTTCTGCGGATTATCGGCAACATTTTAGACGCCTCGGGCCTTCTCGACTTATCCGAAATTCAGAAATGAACAAATACTTTTTCCATTAAATGGACAGAAGCGGAGAAGAATGGCCAGATAAATATGAGTAGTTGGGAGATTTGCTACCTCAGTGGGGCTTGTGTGTGTGCGTCGTCTACCGGGGATTGTGTCGTTTTAATCTTTAGAATTCCAATCAATAGAAGTTTTCTCTGCACAGAAAAACCATTTCTCAACTTAAACGACAAACAGCAAACTTGGATTATTAATTATTGTCATAAGACAACCGTAAAGGGGCAGGGGAGGGAGAAAGTCGAGGGAGGTCAGAGAAACTCAAGTAGCAACCGAAACCGCTCACTCCCTCGAGAACTGAAATGTCTTCGAATCGGGTATTCGGATTCTGTGACAATTTTGACTTTTATAAATATTTTGACTCAGTTGCCCCTCACCAAACCAGCCCAGCAAAACGTGTATGCTTGTGTGTGTGTGACAAAACATCATTCAACATTGAATGATTGATGATGCAACTCATAAAAAAGCAACTTGTACTCAATTTTCAGTGAAGGAGCCCGCTGGGCACGCCAACGACGATTCGATCTGGTCCGACTGACGCTCCACACGGCCTTTTCTGGGGGCCATGACAAAATGTCACAAATATTCTACAAGCAATTTGTTTAAATACCGTATTACAAAAAAAACTACAGCCCCGATTCGCCTGGGAAGGCCAGGCGCCCCGGGTTGGCTGGGATTGCGTGTGCGGTGCGCGCGGCGGTGAGCGGCTGCTGTTGTTGCACCACAAAAGGCGCGCAACCGTGTGGCAATTAATATGTAAGGAAGATGCAGGCTACATTGCCATTACCATGTGCCTTCAACTTGAACACAAAATAGCTAAACTAAGCGCACCCCAGAGACACCAGCGGCCGCCTCGGCCCGACCCACCGTCGCTTGGCCCGCGGAATGGGATGGATGGATGGCTGGGCTGGCTGGTCTGGATGGACAGACGTTGTTGCAACAGCAACATGATGTGCAATTACAAGACAAGAAGGAGGTGTAGAAGGAGGAGCGGTTGAACGAGCCGTGGGTAGGCCCCCTTCAATCCCCATACCCCCCCCGTTCTTTGAAATGAGTGCAGCGGGCAGAGCCAAAGCAAAAAATATTGCATCTTCTCAAGCATTTAATCTTCTTTGCGCCTTTTTTAACCTTTTATTATTATGCCTTCAACGTGCCAACGTTTTGCTACGCTTTGCCCAGCCGGAGAAGAACCGGCGTCGGTCCGGCAGGTCCGCTCGTCGTCGCCTGCCGTTCGCCTCCTTCCGGCCGCTTGGTGTTTCGCGCGGGCGCCCGGCTCTTTTGTCTTTTCGGCTTTTATAATTTCGTGTCGCCGGTGTGTGTGCTCTTGTGTGTATGTTTTTGTGTGTGCGTGTGGCAATTAGAATGTGAGTTAAGTGCCACCAAAGTTGCAACTCCTTGAAAGACCCCACCAGAGCAACACTTAGCCGGACTCATTAAATGTCGCTTGATTTGGCTAAAACGACTGCGCCAATACGCTTCCTCGAATTTTAAAGGGTAATTACATAAATAGTAGTGTAATTGCTTAGGGGTCCTGAGCATAAGTAAAGTATTTCTTACCCTTACCCTAATTGGGGGTAACTTCTAGAAGATCTTTTAGGTGCTCTTCCATATTGATTAAATTGAACTCCTTTCGGCTACACAGACTTTGAGCCTTACCCTAGAAATTAAACGCCTTTACAATGACTCCTTGAGAATCCTCACCGTAACTTGAGTTACCCTTACCCTCTTTTCAAATCAGTCACACTGACTTTGTTATTGCTCTAAGGAGAGTGAAGTGTTGTTCAACCAGCAGCTCCTTGAGAATCCTTAACTTCAAGCTGTGTTACCCTTACGCATTTAATTCCCACCCGATTCGACTGTGGCGACTTTGTTATTACCCGGGCAGGAATTAACGGTGCTATGATGAGCCCATAAATTTCCACACAATCAAATTTAATTAATTTTTTATTCCGAAAACCTCCCCCGTACAACCACCAGCAATTCGTCGGTCGTCCCGCTTAACCATCCCTAGTCCTTCACGAATAAATTACCCTTTCCTTAACCCGTTTGTCTTTTTTTGTTTGTTTCGCTTTTCAGCAGAAATTTTCTTAAGCTGCGCTGATTGGAATGTTTTTTTTTTTTTTGATTCCCTTTATTTACCGAAAAGTTGATTCCCATTCCGGAAGGGGTTTGGCTTTGGGCTTAGGTGCAGGCTGGTCGCGTGGGTTGCAGGGCTGCCTTCTGACTGATTTAACCAGAGGACTCGGACTTGAAGCGTGGGGATTTTCAATTAGGTGGCAGTTTTTTTTTTGTCTGCTGAAGAAATGCGAGGGAGTGCACGCTGTCCTGATCTCTCCTTTGAGGGTTGGAATTAGCTGGTTAGAAGATTCGCTTGCAGGGTGGTTAGTGTTTGTTTAGCCGGGCGATTTAATAGAAGCCCGGCCAGGGCAATTTAGCTAAGTGAAATTAATGTCCTTTCAGCGTGCAGAAGGGGACCGAAAACTACGGCCAATTGAAGAGCGCCGATAAGCATCGCATGCGCTATAATAAGCGCATTAAGCGGTCGGTCTGCTTCGATCGAAATGCAATCGTCGAAAGTAAAAAGGAAAATACTTAGTAATTCCAATTACCATCAAGATTGCGGCAATAGAAATCATGAAATCGGAAAGCGAAATCACATGTAAACTTCCGACAGCTGTGGGGGATTATTTTTTGGGTTGTAATTACACAAATGCTGGTGATAAAATCACCGTTAACGTAAAATGAGTGGGAGGCTAAAGTTTTCTTAACATCACAGTGATTTTATATGGAAACTGATTTCTCTAGTTTTCGGTCACCGTGATTTACATAAAACAAACCCAAATAGTTGCCGGCAGTATTGCCCCTCGCTACTTTTTGATTAAATCATTGTGATTGTGAACCGCCTTTTAGCCCTCATAAAATGTTTTCAAACCCCCCAAACGCCATCTCGCAAATCTCGTTCTTAACATTGTTATTCCAATGCTAAATCTGCACACACACACACACACACCCGCTGTGACTGCAGGGCACAATGCAAAGTCGTTGAGAGCCCAAACCCAAAGCGTTTGCTGGGCACACACGTAATAATTTCAAAACAAAAAATACAGAAAAAATAATGGTATTTTTCATGAAAAAAAGGTACCTACTGAAAAATGCATTAAGTGCAACACCAACAACAAGATCAACGACAAGAAGGAAGCTGCCGCCTCTGCCGCTGCGCAGTCAGCGTTGAATGTTTTTTATATTATGGATTTTTGTTCTCCTCGGTTCCTGTTCCTTGTCTTGGGTTTTGTTTTTATTTTTTTGCTTCAAAACAAAACTGGCTGGCAAGCAAACAAACAAACGAACACCGAGCACGGCATCGCCTGCCTGCCTGCCAGCCGAGGATGAGGCGGAACGGCAGCAGCAGTGCCACAAAATGTTGCCAGGCTATGACTGCTGGTTCGGCTGCACCTTCTTTTCATCGAGATCTTGGCCGCTTTATACATACGTTCGTTTGTTTGTATGTTTAGGGAACTGCACTAAATCTCTGATATCCGAAAATGCAAGCTCAGATTTTCTAGTCGCCGCCGTCGACTGCCGTTTGTTGGATCGGCAAATTTTTATAGAACTTGGTTGTTGTCTGGCCAGCTCCTTAGGCTAAAGATTTAATGATTTGCACTTTTATGGAAATAATTTTTTCGCATTTTCCCCCAAAGACTTCACAGCCCCCAAGGCAATGTAGCTGCTGCTCCGCCTTCGTCTCCGCGTTGTTGCCGCTGCAGTCGTCGTTGCACTGCAGCAATTAAAAATATTTAATTATCGTGCAAAAAAGTTGTTGCGACATGCGCAACATTTCTCACATGTTTCCTCTCGCAGTCCCGCAGCCGATAACCCGGCTATGCCCGTCGATAGAGCCGGCGGCCTCCGGGACCCGCTCCCCGGGGCGTAGCCTTTAGGATTTTGCATTAGAATCTATCGAAATTCTCAGTTGCACATTTTGTGGTATTTTTTTTTCGGGCAGACATTTCCTGTTCGTCTTATCGGACCGACGACGTTGGCTTCTTTTTTTCTTGGGAACACAAAACTCTCGTCGGTGTCTGCGGCTTTGGGGCTTCGTCGTCTTCAACTCAACGGTTCGATTTAAGAGCCTTAAGCGGTTTAAATTCATAAATTGACCTGCGTGTTGGCCTGCGTGTGTGTGAGAGTTTTATGAACTGTGTTATTAAAGCATTAAAATAAAATATAATAATTTATTGAAAACTTTATGGGGCAGGTGTAAAATAAAAATACAAATTCAATTCACTAAGTCCTTCTGAAAGGGACAGCCAGCAGGAAGCTTAGGCTAACACAAACAACATTGGAATTATTGTTAGCAAAGTGAAAAATGAAATTTATGAAATATCTTACATAATGCCAGCGGGAGGACTTCCTGAGGAAACCTGGGAAGGCCAAAAATTTGTTTAAATTTTGGGGATCATTTTGTTTTCTGGGTTAGGAGAGTTTTTTTTTTATGGGACTAAATTTCATAATATAAGAATCATAAAATGAATACCCTTCCAATTCGAAGTGATATTTGGATCTGAAATGGGATTGCTTTTTAATTGCACTTCATGCATTTTGCTCTTTATAATCAAAAGCTGAGATACCTTTTGAGTGAAGTGAATTGATTTAATTTGCTTGCTTGTGCAGAACTATAAATCCGGTCGTTTAAATCAACGCGATGCCATCAAATTATCTAAGTGAAATACGACTAATTAGTGGCACATGTCAAAGCGAGAAATGCGAGAGATTCGTACCTTGATTATCCTTTGGTTTTATCCTGGGGTTTTATGTTTCTGCGCTGCTGCTGTTGCCGTGGCCGCTGTGAGGGGATTTTTCCTAGGAAAATTGCAGGTTTGCCTCAACTAAGTGCAATTTGTGATTGGAAGCTTTGCACTTTACTTGCCTTCTCAGTTCTCCAGATCGCATTCAATTTAATTAGCAATAAAAACGTGAGTGACGTCACCTGCCAATTGCAATGCCCAGGCTACGTGCTTGCGATAGAGTAACGGTAAAAATGGGTCACCCAAGCGGCCGCCAGTCGCCAGGATCCAATCGTGGCGACGGCGGTGGTGTTGCTGGCGTTGGTGGCGGCGGTTGGCTGTGAAATGTTTATCACCTGCACACATGAAAGTGGCAACTTCTCCTTCGCAGTGGCACCGGCTTGGTTATCCTTGGCTGCTTGCCTGCAATTCGAATTTCATATTTGTGTTTGTCTATCCACCCACACACACACACACACACACACTTAGACACCTGCCCTGTCTTACCTGTTGGCTTTTCAAACTAATTAAGTTTTCTTGTTTTTTTTTTTTTTTGCTTTTTTCATTTCAGATGTTGGTGAGTTTACACAACTTTTCTTCTAATTGTGCGAATCCTTGAGAACGCTCTTAGCACGTAAGTTATTTTTTTAGTTCTTTGAGAATTTATAGGCCGGCATTTAATTGATTGACTGGACGGACGCACGGACGGCTGACTGCCTTCATTCCCATCATCGACTCGTCGTCGACTCATCGTCGGCTGAGTCTACTCGATTTTCCTTGCTCTGAATCACACAATTTTAATTAAATTCTAATAAACTGCAGCTTACTAACGGTAGGAAAAGGGAGCCAGAGAGAAAGAGATAAATAATTGAAGGGAGGGGGGTAAAAAATGAAGCGTAAAATTGTACGCTTCATGGATTTTTCATTTTTCGCCCTTCCATGAGCGAGCTCGCTCAGTTTTTCATTTTGAATGGAGATAGTTTTTCGGTTCTCTTTGCTTTTGTTTTTTCTATAACGAACGATCCCATTAAATCGGCCATAAACTAAGCGCTGACAGTTCTCGGCACACCAAAGCACACAAACTAAGGGGCGGCTAGGAGCTGCCCTGTGCCAAGGGTATTAACTAAACATAATTCATATGATTTATTGATTTATATGGGAAGTAAAAAATACCTACGTGGACCGAATGAGAGGGGGGGAGCTGAGGTTTGTTGCTGGTGTTTAAACTATTAAAAAAACATGCACATTTATTTTAATAAAGCAAAAGTACCCAAAGATACCTGAGAGAGGGGGGAAGTGAGTGCGGCGCTACGTACTTTGATATATGTTTGTATTGGCCTGGCTAACAGCAGCAACAACAACAGCAACTACACGTAGTTCCTCTAGCAACACCGTCAGTTGTCCCCCCTCAAGCAACATGTTTATTATTAGCAGTCGCCGAGGCCCAGCAGCCGCTCCCGTCTGGCCGCAGATTGTTGGAGTGGCCGGCCGGCCGGTCGGTTGCTGCAATCATAATAAATGTTCATTGAAACCTTTTAAAATCGCGCAAAATGCACCGCCGCGCCTCAATGAAGCACCACAACAATAAATTTCAACGCCGGACCCACCAGCCAACCAACGGGCTGGCCGGGCCAAGTCACTTGAGAGTCAGTCAGTGGTACTGGGAGGGGGGACTAGCCAACCAACACATAAACATTTATAAACTTGTTGCAATCCAAAAGATAATTAGCCATAGGCCGACAGACACAGCGACCGCCAGACAGACCCGCAGATACCCTTTCCTGGCCCACCAGCCACAATCTCGCTATTTAGTCTAAAGTTTCATTAAAGATTCGTTTTGTGTGTGTGTGCCTGTGTGGGTTTTGTTTTCCGAAAGAAAGAATAATTCTCTTTGGTCTTCGGGATTCCTTGAGGTCTCGGTCTCGGTCTCGGGCTCGGCTCCCATCGCCTGCCTGCTGTCGATCATAATTTAACATAAAAATGATTTGATTACTATAATTTCTTTTGTGTTTTGGTATCACCTGGTAAGCTCATTTACTACACCGGCAACGCCGCCTATTACTCACACGGTCGGATCGCCGGGACGGGTCGGGGCGGGGGCAGCCACCCGGGTCTCCGAAGACATCCGACTGGGCAGGCTGGCGGTTGGTCACCGGGGCACCGCAGCAGTCGCCGTCTCATGCAGCGTGTGGCGTTTTTTTTTCCGAATGCGGGGACAGCAACAACAGCAACAAAGCCAACCACACAGAAATGTATCAATGGCACAGTGGAACCAAAATGTTTGAGATTTCGTTTAGATGCAGCGAAAAATTATAAGAAATTTGCATAAATTGAAAATGAAAGTTAAGCTGAATTATTCGATTCAGTTTTATATCTTTTAAGTACTTAATATTCTTCTAAAATGATTTAAATCTTTTACCTTAAATGTTCTTGAAATTTGAGTAGAATTTTAACCCACTTAAGATCATAAAATGGGTTTCCCAGAAGGTTGAGACTTTATGCAACCAAATTAAACAAAAATTGAAGCTTTGAGTCTTAATTTTGTCAAAATTTCTGAGGAACTTAAATAGATCCAAAAAAGAAAAATATATCGTTCTATATTTTGAATCGTGGAGTTTTAGAATTATCGTAATTTCTTAAATAAAATATCTAAAATATATCTCAATCCAGATTCTGCCAAAATTTCTTAATCAAATCAAAACAAATTGCTCGTTATATTTTTTTCCATTCTAATTCTTAATTCCGATCTTAGAAATCTCTTTCTATTGAAATTACTTACCGAATTCTGAGCAAAGCCCGATCCTTCGATCCATACGACCCAAAATTTTTAATCAAAATCTGTTGTAATCAATTCCAACCACGGTGCAATCGTTTCTCGGTGCTCAGCTTGCAGCCCAGCGAGTGGCAAGCTGGAAGTGCCATCAAGCACGAAAACTTACATACATTTTACAGAGCCCCTGAAGTCCCCAACGCAGCAAGGCGGCGGCGAGGAGGCCCGCGACCGGCCGGCCGGGCCACAGTCGCAGTTGTGCGCGGACCGACAGATCGGCAGAGTCGACTGTCAGCCGGGCCCGAAACTTGTCTTGCAAGCGGTAATAACATGGCCATCAAGAGAGCCCACAAACAGACGGAGATGGAAGATACACCGGCTAGCCAACCAGTGCGCCGCGTACTCGAAAAATATCTTGTTTCATGTGTGCGATGGACGTTAATAGCGGTGAGCCCGACCGACCGGCCGGCTGGCCGGTGGACGTTGGTTGGGATCTTCTTCGAGCGCCAGCAGAGCCAGAAACCGGGCGGCTTGGGCAACAGTCGGTCGGTCCGCTGGTTGGTTGGTTGGTTGGTCGAGTTGGCTGCATTTCATCATTCATGCACATTATTTTAGCCCGGCCAACTTGACTTGGCCTGGCTTTCATTTCAAATTCTCGACAACGCAACGCACCGTACGGCCAGCCGTTCCTTTGGTCGTTACCGTTGTTGTTGTTGCTGCTGCTCGTGTCCTGGTTGGTATCGCTTTGTTGTTGGCTTAGGAGCAGATTGAGTTACATTGCCGGGGATTATTATCAACTGTATTATCTTTTTGGACAACGTCGTCGACGTCGCCGTCGTCGTCGATGCTCGACTTCGACGTTGGCACAGACGGCGGCGGTGGCGGCATTGCAAAAGCCAAATAAAAATTCGTTACGCTGCCGTTGCGTTTACCCAAAACTGAGGAGAACCCTGGGACCTACCAATCGTGGGTACCTCCCCATTCCCCTGCCTGACTCGTCTCTTGGTTTTTTTTTTTTGGCTTGGCTTTTTTAATGATACCCGCGTTATTTTTCGTGTCTTCTGTGTTTCCTCCCTGCTATAATTTGTTGAATGTGCAGTTTTTGTTTTGGGATCCCTGGCATGAATGTTTCATAACCCTCCATTGCCCGTCCGTTCGATGATTGTGTATAATTTTTGGTTACCCTTGGTCATTAGCTGAGTTCGGACCAGCCCCAAAATGATCAATGACCGGTTGAATATCCCAGCACAACGAAATACAAAAAAAACCCCAAAAATTGGAGTAGGTGTCGTTGGCAATGGCAACTGAATTTTGTGGCCCATTAACCTAGAGTTGGTTTTATGATCAGAAAACCATACAATTCCCATTAATTCCAGTGGGATTCTGTGGTTTCTCTAGCCAAAGAAAAACTTTATGAGTTTTACTTCTTCAACTAATGGGGTTTCTCAGTATTTCGTCTGTAACAAAAAAAAAACTGAAATTATTAGCTCTTAATTTTTTATGGAGCTTAAAAGCCAAGTTCTTTAAACATATAAATGGATATTATTATTGGTTTCGAATGTAACTTTAATAGGTTTTTATTACTGGGAAAAGCAAGAGTCTCCCGGAAAACCTGTAAGGAAAAATCTTTAACCCCTTATTACTTGCTGGTATTATTAAAATTTAATAGTTCTATCAAAGGGCTAAAAGGGTCCGAAGTTCGAGACTTTGGGGTCTGTAAGCTTTTAATGTTTAATAAGCCACAAACCAGAAATTACTGGACGACTAGCATTATAAAAAATAACTCCTAAAAATATAAATTTCCGTCTGTAAAGTTTATGAAACTTTTTTGGAGGCGTTTAAGTGATTTGAAACTGTATTTTTGGAATCAAAAGAAGCCTTTTCGCCCACAATAATAAGTAGTTGTAAGGATAGGAAAGGCTTGAAAGAAATGTTGGCCAATGGACTAACTTTTCAGACTGTAATTAATAAATGTTTGTGATATCAAATTATTAAGAAAATTACGAAAACTTCCTTTACCTTTGTTGCTTTAAACCAAAAACCCCAGAAGAAATTCTAATAATGCTTAAACTTCTGAAAAATCTAATTACGATTTACTTTTTTTGCTGCACTGGAAAGATTTCCACATTTCCTGTTTAATGCATCTAAAGAACTCGAAGGTCCTCTGAGAAAATTCTCGTCTCCACTTAAGAAGCCATGAATAGTTTATTTATAATTTTAATTCTTTTTTGCGTTTTGTTGCTGGTCTGCCAATCAAATGAATTTTGTGTGCAGTCGGAGAAAGGAAAACTGTGAAGCCCCCAAGGGTCAAGCAATTTGAAGAAAACTGCATAGAATCCTCTCACTTCCCCTGCCCGTGACAGCCGAGCCGCAGCCATCGAAAAAACACAAATTGCATTACTCACGCACACACACAGAGAATTTTCCACATTTTCTATTAGCAAAAATTTTATTTGTTAGCCGGATGCAAAATAAACTGGGTCAAGAGGGAGAGAAAGACCAAATCGACTAACCGACCCAACGACCCAAAAGACCGACTGAAAAAAAACCGAAGAAGAGATGAAAAAAATTTATGGAATTTTCAGTTGTATTTTATGCGTGGATGCGTTGTCCCTGTCGACAAATCGGTTTGGCCTCACTGTGCGGCGGCAACATATGAAAAAGAAAAGCTAGAAAACCACAAAAAAAAAGAAGCAGACGAACCGACCCGGGGTCGTCCCAATGGGCAAGCATTCCGGGGAAACTATAAAAGACAAAAGCGGCAATATGCCAGCTCAGGTTTTGTGGTTAGTTTTTCTTTTTTTTTAGCAGCTGCGGGGGGACAAGAAGCCTTATGGAGTCCAAAAGGCGTTGGCGTTGGGCCTAAACCAACAACAGACCAGCGGACGGAAGGACGGACGGGCGGGCTCTGGGCACTTTTTTGTTGCCGTTGTTTTGGTTCTCTTGGGGGGAGAAAACTTTCCATTTGCTTTTCTTGGCCATCAACGAAACCCCAGCCGAGCGCCCCCAAGACGCAGGATGGCCAAAGTGTTGGCCCGGCCTCAGTAGCCCGGTGGTTATGTGTTCACGCATTAATAAAGTTACAGCCCGAGAGGATCCCAGCAAACTGACCTAACCAAGGGCGCTCGGGGACGGGGGCTGAAGGCAGTGGCTATTGAGTTGTAGGTTGCTGGCTGGCCGGCAGCGTCGGTCGAAGCGGTGCGTCTGTCGCTTCGGTTCGGTTTGCTTTGTTTGTTTGTTTGTTGTTCGAGAGGAGCTGCCGCGGCAGCAACGGCAACGGCAGCGGCGGGGAGGGCACTAGTTTATGACAGACCGCCGGCTGCTATGAGGACTAGGTGAGGTGAGGTGAGGGGTCGGGGTGGCGGAGCAAATAATGTTGTTTATGTGGCAAGGCAAAAGCCGTAAATATGCGACGCCGTTGTTGGTAACTGGCAGCTGCCTCTTTGGCCAGCTTCGGCAGGGCGGCAAGTGCACTTCGATTTGTGGTCAAGTGCAAAGTACGCAAGTCGATTCACTTGTGCCACCGTTGCAATTGCCACACAGGCCAACTCTTTTTGGCCAAGTGCTCGACGACTGAGTCTCTCTTTCGTGGCCGTTTTGCCTGGCCAATTGAACAGGACCAGCCAGGCTCGTGGGGCTTGCCGCTGGCCGGCGGGGGAGGGCCTGCTTTCCACTTCCCATGACATGGACCTTCTTGGCTATTTGGTTACCTGGCCAAGTGTGGCGGGCCACGGTTGGCGTTTCCTTTTTGGCGACAACGACAACGGCAACGGCGGCGACGACGACGACGACGACCATTCCTGTCGTCCGGCAGTTGTGGCTCGCTGATAATAAAGATGACAAAATATCTAGAAAAAATCATAAACTTTGTGTGTATGTTTGGAAAAATAATATCTTTCAGATATAAAGTACCATTTATGTCGTGCTTATATCTTCTTTGCCGTCTACAAGGCGACCAGCCAGCCAGCGAGTCCAATGTGCGCTGGTCGTTGGTGGAAGAAACCACGAGGGGAGGAGAAGTCACCTTCGTTGCTGTTGTCTTCGAGGGTACGAATAGATCTTTGGGTTTATTGGGTGGAATTGTTACAGTGGGCTGTCAACTATTTGGTTGGACTGAAAAATGCGAAAAAAGGATGATTGAAGCTGAAGATTTCAAGTACCAGAAACGTGCAAAAGTAATCTTCGATATAAAGAGATCTGAAAGAATCTTTGGGGACCAAATTAAAACGGACTTATAGTTAATTTCGGCATTAACGAATCTCAAGGAATCTCAAGAACTTAAGGAATCAATTTTGCCTTAAAAGAATCTAGAGGAATCTTTGGAGAGTTACTTTCAACGTCTAAGATGCTTAAACATTAAGGAAAATTTAATTTGCTTTATGGATAGACAAATTTCATGAATTTCTTAAATACTTTTCTAATACTAGTTGCATCCAAAAATGCCCTTAAAGTTTTAACAAAGACGACAGATCATTTTCCAAGCGTTACCAATTTTTCGTGATCAAAGAACTTAAAGAATTTTGAAAGCCACAAGGAAAGCCAAACCGCTGAGATGTTACGATCAAATTATTATAGTTTTCTATAAATTTCCTTACGTTCGTATATTTTTCGTTAGTTTCGGAACCACTGTGGCTGCTTTGTAGCACGGCTGGCTTGGGCCAAGTTGAGGGCAATTGCCAATTGCAGTGGCGAACAGAATCGGCCCATTGAGAGGGCCATGGCCAATTCTTTTGGGCCGCCTTAGAAGGCCTCCTCTCCTGGCCAACAATGTCGATGGTATTATTTTTTTTTATTATTTCTTCTGTTCTTCTTAAGATGCTGTTGTTGCTGCTGCTGCTGTTTTTGTGTGTTGCTTTTTGGACAACTGTTGGCCGACGCAGCAGCAGCAGCCAGCGAGCCTATGGACAAGGCGACATCGCAGGAGACAACGGCGGAGACGGCGATGCTTTCATTACGAGCTTAGTTCACGTCACAATCAGTTGTTGGCATCGTTTATGCCGCATTGGCTAACACACACACACACGCGCGAGCACACATAGACAGGCAGTTAGATTGCTGCTGTGGCAGCTTCTTCTTCAGCCATGAACGTGGCAGCTTCTTTACCAACTTATCGCCGCACACACGCATCTCGTAGCAGGCCAGGCCCACTGGCTGCCGCCGGGTGGGTTGGTTGGGTTGGCCCGGGACTGGATGAGTTGGCAATTTGCATGCATTGCTGGGGCCAACGCGCACCCACTTCCGCAGCCAAGCTGCCTCCTGCCGTCCTCCTTTTCCTGCCCCAAAAGGGGGCATGCCAGGCGGCCTGCCTGCCTGCTGCCTGTACGTGCATGTAATTTATGCGTTTAGATAACACTTTGCTAATTTTGAATGGCATAAATTTTTTACATTAGATGCCTTTACACACACACACACACACATAAACGGCGAACTGGCGGTGTGCGTGTTTGGTGCTCCTTCGATTTTTTTTATTCCTTTTCGATTACCTGGCAATTTTTCTTTCGTGCCTCGCCCGTCGCTTTATGATGATGCATTGATTGTTCGAGGTGTCAGTTATCCCCCGCCCCTCCCCCCTCTCCCACACACACACACTCAGGGACCCCTTTTTTCTCTCCTTTTTTTTGCCGTTTCTCATTTAAATTTCTCGCCATCCTCCTTTCAATTTTTCATCTGGACATTCTGACTTTTTCCCCCCTTTGCCGCGTTGCCTTGCTCTTCTCTTTTTTTGCACTTTTTTTTCGTAATTAAAGAAAATATTTGAGATATGCCGAGATAATAGGCCAGGAATGTTGTTGGATTAATTAATTGAAAATGAGTTGTGGAACGTCGGCGGAGAGTCGCCACCAGATGAAGCCCCGGATAGCAACGGACTGACCGACCGGCCAGCTCGACTGGCCAGCCGGGCTTATTTGGTTGTTGGCCATGTTGTCGTCAGTTCGGCTGGGGCTTATCAGCCCGTCGCGTTGGCTTTTTATGGTCGTTTCGGGGCGGCTGTCGTCTTGGGATCCCCTTGCCTTTCTGTCGCATTGTATGATTAATAAGGATTTTCAAGTCGTTAGGCTGCCTGGATCGAGACGACTGGCCAGCGGCCGCCGGCCAGCAGCCAGCCAGGCAAATTACCGATTTCAACAATGTCGCTTTCGAGCCACTCGAGTGGCTTAAGTTCGCCTCGACAAAAGCAAAAGTTGCAGAAAGACGAGGGACAGCGAAACTGCCAAGTCTTCTGATGCCTCTGAAATGATGTGATAACCGCAGGGCCCCCACCCCGTCCACCCTCCCCAGTGTCCTGCAGTTGATCGGCAGCGATGTCGTCTTAAAAATTTTATATACACGCATTTTATATACGTTTTTTTGTGTTTAGTTGCAGAGAAGAAGTGTCGGCAAAGTTTTCAAATTATTTTAAGTAGGACGACAGCCGGATAGACGGGGATAGCTGGGGATAGCCTAGGATTAGAGTCCTAGGGTTGTGCTGCCGGGTTGCCGGGCTTACAGTTTGGCCATTTGGCTTCTTCGTCTTCGAATACAAAAAAAAAAAAGAAAATGTGTTTTTTCTTTTCTTTTCCTTTTCTTTTCTCTCTCTGCCTGCGACAGAATGTCTCCTTTGGTCAACTTCGGGGTAATTTGGTCCAACACTGGAATAAAATTATAATAATAAATCATCTGACGGACGGCAGGACGGCGCGAGGGAACAGACGGTGGGTCGCTCGGTTGGGCCTTCTGAGCAAATTGAATGGAATTATGGGAAAGGACATTCAATGCAATTATAAGAGGATTTAAAGGAAATTATAAAAAGTAATGAAATATTCGTTTTCTTGCTGTTGAGGGATTTCGATTCCTAAAAGAATCTTAAAGAGAATTTGAGGGATTTTGATTTTGGAAAGCATTTTGAACTCAACTTTGAACAGCTTTGAGTTCTTCTTTAGAATTTAAAGGGCTTCTTGTGTTGATGCATTTTTCCCAAACTTCCCTCCCGCTCTTCACCTATTTTCTGCCTTATCAAAGGGACCTCCCAACGTGTTTTTGATCGCCTGGTTAGCCTAGAATTATGATGGCTCTGAGAGACCACAACCCGCCTCAGAGGGGGGCCCATCCAATTAGCCTGGTCTAGAAAGTGTAGCGCTAATTAAAAAAACACAAACAACAAATTCAATAAACAATACAAAAGCCAAACCCCAGCCGCTCGCTCGGTCGTAATAATCAAAACTGCATGAAGTTTTTTTTTCCTCTGTCGAGCCGACCAGCCAACCGACTGGTCATCTCGCTGGGTCCCCTGGTGGGTTAGATTCCCACACCATGTGGGGCTGGACTCCCCCTGCTCCCCACTGCC
This sequence comes from Lissocephala sabroskyi, assembly GCA_037075105.1. NCBI lineage: Eukaryota > Metazoa > Arthropoda > Insecta > Diptera > Drosophilidae > Lissocephala > Lissocephala sabroskyi. The sequence continues at coordinate 31,482 of JBAMCP010000189.1, forward strand.
ACGCCCTCTACGCCCCTGCTGCACCGGCTGCCAGAGGAACGAGCGAGGCCGTTGCACTAAAATTCAATCAGAAAATTCTCGGCCGCCAAACAGACAAAAGATATTCAGGGGATCTTTCTCTCGGGAGAGGAGACATTCACAGTTAGCGTAGATCACGACATGTCTTCCCGTCTTAATTGCTTATCAAAATACCCAAGGCATATGCAGATGATGCCACCAGCAGCAGCAGCAGCAGCCCCAGAATTGATCGCTTCAGGGTCATAAAACCAACATAAATTTCGAGGTTATAAAAAAAGCGCATGTCTCCCCGAGCACTTAATTAGCCCCGGGCATTATCATCAGCATGGCTGTCGCCATTTGGCTGACCCGCGAGGAGATCTTTTCATTTCGAAATGTGGTTGGAGGGGAGTTGATCTCCTGAAATGCCTACTGTGCTGGCAGTTGCCATAAATCGCAGGCTCCTCGTCGTGTGGGTGAGCCCCTCGGCTGAGTTGGAAAAGTATCTCATTTCTGGGCCATAATTCACACAATTTGCCGGGCCGACAGACGGACAGATTTGACTGGCTGACTGTGCGTGTGCCAACAGCCAGCAAATGTCAACATTAAAACGGCAGTGAGCACCGCCCGACCGCCAGTTTGCCGCGCGTACCAAAATTAAATGGTGTGAACGAAAATTTTATGCCGAATCATGCGTGGAAAATGATGAAGTTGCCGTCGTACGACACACAGACGGACAAACGCACAGACAGGGGCTGTCAGGCGGACTCGAAAGACTGTGGAGGGTCGGCCGGTCCTATGCGTTGGCATTTCAAGATGAACGAAGTGCGTAGCACGCTTAGTTTGAAATATTCGAGTATGAAACGTATTCCGGGGCTCATTTCATTTCGGACAAATGGTCGGACAGACCGAACTGACTGGCCGGGCCGAGAGCGATGATGATGACGACGCCAACATGGCCCCGGCCGGCAGTTGTTAGGAAGGCTGCCAACTTCTTATAATGAAGATGCGCAAACCGACCCCAAAATTAAGTTGAAAACAATTTAAATTTGTTAGAAGCAATTCGCTCAGGGGACGGCCGACAGACCAACCAGACGAGAGTCGCCAAAGTGCTTTTGAGTATGCCAAAAATGGAAAAAGAAAACCAGCAGCCCGCCAGCCACACCAGGCAAGCCTCTCAGAGCATCGCCAGGCCGAGGAATGGGAGCCCATCAAGCAATGGCAACATAAATGGATGACACTATGAAGTTGAGTGCGTCGAGGGTTTCAGTTTTGTTTTTCGTATTCTTCCTTCTCAAGGGGCTGGCGGGGGGCTACCAACGACACTTGAAGTTCGTTTTTTGGAGTGATTCTGTCCATCCTTTCATTCTTCTGGTCATGGGAACGATTCGTTTTGGTGGCGATTTGATTCGTTATGCTGAAAGAATTAGTAGATCTTTTTGGTTAGGTCGGGCAGGGGGCTCTCATCCCTTCTCAACTCATTGATGGTTTTATGGATGTTGTTGGGGGCATTTGGGATTAATTTGGAAAACAATACTGAAGGGGAGCATGTTTCTAAAATTGATCCTTTGATGTGGGAACTAAAGTTTGAAGATCTTGAGCTCAACAATTTAATAGCATTTTTCCGAAGTTCAATTATTTAATATTTGTGCTTGAAGTGGTTAATGCGTTCCATTGGGAATTAAAGCAGTTGAAACCAAGGAGCATTTTGAACAAGTTTCAAGAGTCTTTTTGGAGATCTTAGAAAAGAAAAAAAAGCGCCAAATTTAGAAAACAGAGCTTCAGGGATATCTGCTGTCCTCAAGGTTTAAGCATATAAAAACCCAAGAATACTGAGGCTTCAATTCCTTTTTTGACTATTACAAATTTCGAGATAACAAAATCTTCGGTCAGATCTGTTCGCCTTTAGCAAAGGTGTCAGGGATAAAGAGCTTAAAGAAGCCTTTTTTTAAAAGAGTTAATATTTCCTTATTTAAAGATGAAATTGTGACAGGTCAACAAACAAAAAGAAACCCTTTGGATATTTTAAAACCATCATTACCCACAGCCATTTAAAGATCCCCCAATCGACCAAGAAACTCATCCCTATCATGGCCCACAAACAAAAAGGTGTCGATATCTGGGACCCTCGATCTTTGCCACCACAGAGACGCCCAACCAGTTGACCCTCAAAAATATGCAGGTCATCAGAAAACCGGATCCTCAACGCACACAAACACAAACACACTCGTCTGGCATTCCAATTCCACCAGCAAACAGTCGTAGTCCTTCTGGTTGTCCTCCTTCTACTCGGGTTGGCTTTTGCCTAACCAATTCCATTTGCCAAGCGGCGGCCTGGGCTCGTTTAGTTGAGAAATTCAGTAGAGCATTTGGACGACAATTAAGTGATTCATTAAAAATGACAGAGCATGAATTGAATTGAATTGAGAGAGTCGAGGGCCGGGCTAGGCCGAGACGATGCCTAGGATGCCGGCAGACCCAGTCTGGAATGAGTCTCGGCTTTTTTTTTTTTTGAATAGAAATCCAAATGCCAGCCCAGCCCAAGAAACGTTGCCGTCGCACTGACGACTGCCAGGATGTCAATCGACCAACCGACCGACCGTCTGTTTGTCGTGCGTAGAACAGAAGGCGTAATGTTTTTCCGAGTTGGCATAGAGAAGGAAAAAAATAAAACGAAGGGAACGGAAAATGCCGCCGACGATGGCGATGGCGGGGTCGATTGCTCTGCGCCGTACGTGCCCAAGTATTTGAAAAACTCATTTAAATGGGTCGGGGACGAAGGCAGCGACAGCGACGACCATAGAAATCCTCAGGCACTTGAGCAAGACGGGGAGAAACTACTGAAAATCAAGCGACAATGACAACGCTGACATTTGATGCCAAATTTTCAAGTGGTTGCAAAGGCGGCGACTGCCGGCTGCTGGCTGCCGACTGGCGGTTGGTGGCTGGCGGTTTGTCTGATTTTGAATGCCGACAGTCGTAAATATGAAGCACAAACAAATATCCCCCTGCCCTGACCATTTGGCATACGGAAGCTAAAAAATACAAAACTCCCAGCACACACACAAATCTCGACAGTTGCCAGACAAACGCTGACAACACCGACCAACCAACCAGCCGACCAGTCCACGCAGATCAGAGGAGATAGCAGCGGCCGCCACTGGGTGACTATGAAGATATATTAGGCAAATAGATGGATGGCCGGGCCCCCTCGGCCGCCCATCGGTTTGGCAGGAATTATGGGCAAAGATTTTCTTCATCTACTTTTTGGCCAAATGCAAATGGAAGGCAGTTGCTTGCCTGGTTGTCGAGCGGGCGGTCCTCGCCCGTCAGCCGTTCGTCGTCGATGGGCCTTATCGCGGCTTAGAAATGATGATGGAAATGATGGCCATTCGACAGTGACAAGCATGACGGAGGCGGCTGCGGCAGGTAGCCTGTGGCAAGATGGACGCATTACACGCACCCGGCCTCTCAGAATTTATTACAAAAAGATGGAAGACAAAAGACAAACATTCGAAGCGAAACGCAAAAAAACACACATACACAATTTTCTGCTGCTGCAAAAAAAAAACCCGGCAGAAAACGAATGGCAAGGGAAATGCCAGTTGAGTTGCTGCAGTCAATGGGATGGGTGGGGGCAAAGTTATAGTGCTGTTAACGCACCGACGAACCGGTGGCGGTGGCGGCACCACTCGCATAAATACTCACAGGGGAGTTGTTGCCTGCCTCCGGAGTCCGGGCCGCCGTCCGCTCGCAAAATATGCGAGTTTAGCTTGCTTTGCTTTTTCGGCAAAGACCAAGAGAAAAGACCCAATCCTGGTGCCGCTGTTGTTTAGGTATTTTGTGCAATTCCTAAGGGCAACCGAGCTGGCCCAAGGGTCTCAAACCGTCCCACCTGCCACTGCCACCCATTGAGCGGGGGGAGCCGGCGAGGGTGGGGCATAGATGTTTATGAAATACACACGTATGTACAGCAAACATGTATTTATGTATGAGGTGGAGGAGATGGGGGGCGCTTTTCGGGTTCCGTAACAAAGGCATTTGGCCAGCGAAGTCGGACAAATGCTGCCTGCTACACGCACTCACAACCTTCCCATCGCATCGCTGTGTGTGCGAGTGTGTGTGTTGAAATTTATGGCCAACATTTAAAAAATACATGTTGAATTGTTTGCGGCAGCATAAAAAAGTAGCCAGCAAAACCAAAAGGAGCGAGCGCGCGAGGAGGGCAGCCGATGGGCCCACCCGGGCGGGCGGGCAGCCCGCTTCGTTGCATTTCTTTGCATAAATTGCAACATTTCGTTGTTGTTGTTGGTGTTGCTGTTGGTCGTGCCGCTGCCATCGCCTCGAGCAGCCCAAGCGAAGCTGCGTTTTGGGCAATTTGTCATAGAGCTGTTGCTGTTGTTGTTGCCGCCTGGTGGCTGCTGGCTGGCGGCGGTGTTGGCTGCTCAGACACGACAGTTGCCCGGCTACTGCATGTGAATAGAGCTGATTTTCAGAGTTGTTAACGATATTAAGATACAAATTTATCAGTCGCCTCGACCGCCCCCCACACACACAACCACACACAAAAGCGGCGAGGCAGGGCTGGCGAAAGAAAGACGACTCCAAAGATTAGTTTCTCTATTTTTTGTGTAGAGGCCGCCAAATGGCAAAGGGTTAAGGGATAAAACCCCACAGACAATGCAGCCAGGGAAGGGGGTGAACGCAGCAGGGAGAAAGTCGGAGATAAATGGCCGTCGTGGGGGCGCAGAGGGAGGTGTCTTTAATGGGTCTATTGAGGCGATTAATAATTTTCTTTGGCGATATGAATACACAGTTTGTATAGACGCTCGGCCGACAGAAAAAAAATGTGTGTAGGGATTTTCGTTATCTTCGCTTTCCTTGGGGAATTTCGTGTTCATTGCTTTGTCGGTGGAGAGCGCAAATTTGTTGCGGTTTTGTTGGTCAGTTGGGGAATTGCCTAGAAGGAGGAGTTTTTGTAATAAAGAACGAAGGTTTTTTGTGGGCTTCTGCCAGGAAATTGACTTCTAAAACAATTAAGATTCCCGTATTTTGTCTGTGCTAGCAAAAAGTATGAGCAACTTAAGCGATTGGGCGACGATTTTCCGAGCGCCCCACAGCATTTCCTGAGCGACAAGCGATTTATTTTAGCTGCTGGCCTTAAATTCTAGCATATTAAATGTTCCTTTTCTAAATGAAATTCCTTTTCTCTCTTAAACTCAAACCTCAAGTCTAGAAAGCTTCTCCAAGTGCCTTCAAATATCAAATCCGGTTCCCTTTCTCCATTGCTTAAAATTATTCCTGACAAGTAGTGAAACTCTCTTTACCTTTAGTTTGCCTGATTTGTTTTTTGCCTTTAAATATTCCCATCTTGGCCGTTTGTAAAATTCAAATGTGAAGACTGAAGAGTTTTGCCGAAAAGGAAACACTTCAAATTGAATTTGCGCAGACCCGAAACGGTGCCCAGCCAAAAACTCTCAGCCCCTCCTGCCAAGCATATGAAATATTAAAGAGACTTTTCAATAAGCACCGAAAGGAAAGAAAACCCACCGCTGAAAAGGTAGGAACTGCATAGCAAACCGCCGGCAAACTGGTAAGGACTTCATTGCTCTATTGTCTGCCCGGGCGTTCCTTCCAACCAACTGAAGCTCTTGAGCTTCCTTGATGTGGGCGTGGGCGGCGTTGGGGAGACGAGGCAGCTGCATTGCCACCTGCACTTTTACCTTAAGTATTTCCGAACGAAATTCCATTGTATGGCCAAGCAATTTTAGTCAGCAACACCCACAAGGGGAGAGGTGGAATATGTAGAGATATCCTGAGGGAGTTGTGGCTGGGATTACCCCCGAAGGCGAAATGCATTTACGCCAGCTCAACTGATGCAAATCTAATACGAGGGAAATGTTTGCGGGTGGCAGTGAAAAATATAAACCTCTCAAGTGGTCGCCCCCTCCTCTGCGTCTGTGGGAAAAAAAACTAAGCTAAATTTATTTAAGGAAGCAGCGCCGAAAAAAAACAGCTGCATTTTGTTCTTTTCGATTTTCCGTTTCTCTTGTCGTTGTTTTTTTTTCACTCAAACAAAAATAAAAACTGAAATGCAAAGCCAACGCAAATGCGAGTAAAGCTCGGCCAAAATACACCAGGCAGACCCGGACCCCGGACCAGGGAACTGTGCTCGGCACCTCCCGGGCCCCTGGTAAATTCGGTAGCAAAAACACGAATGTCGTCCTCAGAGGCGGCAGCAGCGGGCGTTGGCGGCAAGTGGCACTGCCAGTGGCAGCGGCAAGAAGACTGAAATTCACGTGGCTCGGCTAAAATCGCCTCGGCGCATGCAAGGTGCTCGTGTATAATGCGTTGTGCGTGTTAAAAGATAGTTTTCCTGGGCTCAACACGGAATCGGGGGCACCAACACCACCGCCACCATTGCCAGCAACAACAACAACAACACGACGACAGGTAGTTTTACACATTGGAAAATCCAGCCAGGCAAATACCAGAAGACCCAGTCCCCGAGAATTGTAGGAGTTGCCGTTGCTGCTGCTGCTGTTGTTGGGGGTGTCATTGTTGTTGCTGTCGTTGGTTGGAGGGGCACTAATGGGTCTAGGGATCAGGGCAATACAAGACAAATACAAACAGACTTTTTGGTGGGTGTGTGAGGCTAAAAATGAAATGAATTTTTTTTTCTCTCTCGACGCGTTCGTTGGAGGCAAAGTCGGCGGCTATGGAGGAGGCTAAGGGTTAAACTGAGTAGCCCAGTGGCTTTCGGTTGGGTCTATTGTGGGGCTGAGCTGTCGCTGCTGTTGTTGCCGTTTCAATTGTTAAACAAATGTTGGCCGACCTGCGGACCTGTGCACAGCAGCCCAGCCTGTCGGTGGGCCCGCCGTCTCGTCTCTTCTTCCTGTTTAGCTGGCTGGCTGGCTTGCCCTAACCAACTTCTTGACCCTCTTCAGCTCCGTGTTTTTTATGACCTTTTCAAGCCGTTGCGCGTGCTCTTGGCCAGGCTCTCGAAAACTCCAGTCAGCCGCTGGTGCTACCGTTGCTGCTGTTGTTATTTCCATTTCTCGAACAAATATTATTGTTTTTTTTCCTACGCTCTGCCAGCTTCATGGCTTCGGTGAAAATTCCGCGGCAGCATTTTTCTGATCTCCGCCCCGAAGTGTGAATGAAATTAATGTGCGTTTGGGCTGCCTGTCGGTCGGTGTTTCATTTCTTTGGTCTTTACCGAATAGAATTATTTTCCCATATCGTCGACACGCCGTCCCCATACCAATTTTTCTTTTTCACACCCGGCATAGTTCGTTTTTAGAACGACAGTTGTGTAGGGGAAAATTCTCCTAAACGTTATTAAATGCAGGCGAAATGTCTGTTCATTTGGTCATCAGTTCGGCAGGGTGTGTGTTTTTTATATGAGGAGAGCGGCCGACGGCCGAAAGCAGAAATTTTTTGGGGAATTTCATTTCTGGTTTGTATTGCCTACATTTTGGGGTCCGGCTGGAAGAGGCAACTCCACTGACCAGAAGCTGTTTTTTCGAGCAGCCACAGTGGTTAAAGAACTACCAGAAATTAGAGGAATTATTCCTTTAGTATTATTAAAACTGCTTCTAAAAAAATCAGCTCTTTTAAAAAGAATTAATTGGTTAGTCTTTTAATTTCTTTAAGACTCTTAAAAAAACTTCATAAATCTTTCAATGCTTAGTTATATTTCTGCATACCTCCATAATTCTTTATGAAGTGATTTTTTTTTAAATTTTAATATGCATTTTTCCATTAAGCCCGCTTTACTGTGAAAAATGTTGGCCTACTCATCGCTAAGTAGCTTGGCCGCCTCTGCAAACCGAATCCACCTACACCAGGTCAGCAGTGGCTCCCCTCGCCTTCTCTGTCCCTGTGTATGGCCCTGAGCCGCCCGGTGGCTGCGGTGGCTCTTTGAGTTCGCCCACGACAACGGCGAACGAAAAAAAAAAGGCAACGAGAATACACAAAATGCCGTTTTAAATGCTACTAATTAATGAGGATTTAGTGAGGAGAACGGTTTACAGTTGTGAAAATGCATTACATAAACATGTGCACCCCTGCCCCCTACCTCCCTCCCAACGGCCCCATTCACTTAGCGTCATTTAGCCGCGTGGCCCTCGTGACCGCCGGGCGCACCCTCGCCGCTCATTTCGTTTTTTTTTTAGTGCAACTCAAAAAAGGGAACGGCGAAGGCGGACAGGGGGCGTGGGGGTATTAGCATATAAATAGCATTTTAAATATCATTTTTTTTAGAAACTAAACTACCCCGAAAGCCACTTGAAGTACCCGAAGATATTTAAAAAAAAAATTAGTGGTATTTTCGGTGGCCATGAATTTTAGTTCTTTTTTTCGTTTTTGTGGTGATGGGAGTTCAAGTGGTTTGGGCTCGCGTGCGGCAGGCCAACTCACTTGAAATTAAAAGGTCGCCTAGACTCCGCCTGGCTACGTTTCGATCCCTGCCGCGTGCCTGGGTAAACAGGAAGCGATGCCGACTTCCCCCGCGATCCATCGACACCGAGAAATCGACACCCTGGCCCAGGGACCCTGAAACTTCACACGCAGTGGCAGGCCAGGCCAGTCCGTCAGGCCGGGCTAACGGCTGAAAAACAAATGTAATCAATGAAATTTTATGTGCAACAGCAACACACGCAGGCCCCAACGTCGGTGCCGCAACGCGCAACCGGGTGGAAGGGGCAGCCGCGCCTTGTGTAGGTGCCGCCGCCTGTTTATATAGAAAATGATTTTCCGCCGGAGGTATCTTTATTTTTATTTGCACTCGCATTCTTATTTTTATGTTTTTATAACTTTATTTCGGCTTTTGGCTGTGTCTTTTTGTTGCTTGTTCCCGCTGACGAAAGCTGGCTGCGTTTCGTGTAAACAAAATCGGCCGAAGGGGCTTCTTCGGGGCCATAAAAGAAATTAAAAAAGGATTTTTACTTTAGCCAAAAATGTCTGAATTTACTGGCCTCCCCGGTCCTGTGTTCCCAGTTCCGTTTCGGTTGCTTCCTTTTTTCCGCTGGGATATTTGCATTTTTTGGGCATTAACCGCTCGGTCGGTGTATTTGCTGTTGCGTATTCTTTTTTCTGGTATTTTATTGTATTTATGCGCCCCACCCGCCCGCTTTCCTTTTCTAATGCAAATAACCTCACATTTTTCTCGTTGTCTTTTTTTTAGAGATTTTCGGAGAAATTTGCGTTCGGCTGTGTGTCCTTTTGTGCTAATTACTTTGGTGTTTGTTGCTGTTGTTGCTGCTGACCGTCACGGAGGATTGTTTACTTGAAAGGTAAGTGAGTTTTTTTGTTGTGTGTTGTGTCCTGTTAATTTTATGCTGCTAGTGATAAGGATGATGGACAACGTCTGTTTTTTTTTTTTTTTTTGGGTATCTTGTTTTTTTTGCTACCTTTAATTGCAAACCCTTTTTTTTGTTGGCTGAAAGTTTGGATTGGTTGTCCTTTAATTGTCACTCGAACGCGGCGGGAGACGGGTGAAAAAGGACAAAGGGTCTATTCAATTTGGTGGGATTTGGTAAATGGATCCAGTAACTAACAGAAAATGAGAAAGTTTTAATTCTTAATCGATGGCTGAATCACCATGGGAATACTTTTGATTACATCTGAGCAGCAGATAGTAATGTAAAAAATAACTTCCTTCTACTGATTCTTCTTTTGACTTTAAAGATGTTTTGGAAAGGCAAATTTCATTGAATTGTTTTCAGCTTTTGAAGACTTTCATTGCTTTTTATTTATGATTGAGTTGTGCATCATTTAAATTGCTGCGCTTTATCTGAGCCTCTTGGTATCGAATAGCTGCCGTTTTTCTGGTTTTTTTTCCAGAGCATCTATACTTTTTGAATTTAAAATTCCAACCCGAATTTGTTCACCTAAATCTTCAATTTACACTGATCTTTAAGCCATTCTCGTTGCCTATTCTACTTTTCAAAATTCTTCTCAGCTACTTTGTAGGTTTTTTGTGCCTTTCGTTGAATTTTTATTGTTGCAGCTTTTTTTAACGTGCCAAGTTTTGTTTTAAAGCAACTGTACTTTTGGCAGCACTTCAAGAACTTGCGAGACGTCTTTAGAGTGCATTTAAGGCAAACAATTTCACTAAAAGAAGCAAAGAACCTCATCCATTTTAATACAACATAAAAAAAATCTCTACAAACTTGCCGTTGATTTTTTGTCACAAAGAAAAAACTGCGACCCCCAGAAAGACACCCTCGAAACTTCTCCAGAACAGAAAAGAAACTCAAATGCCACAAATCACTTTAAAGTGTCCAAGGAACCAACATTTCCCCACTCCCCCCTCATCAGAGTATAGAGCAACTTTCGAGGAACTTCACCTGTGGGTGCGATCCGCACTTAGTGGCTTAGCCACCTACAAATCAAGCTATTAAATCTCGGCAGTTGTTGTTTTTTTCCCGACTTCGGGGGAAAGACGACGACGAGACGAGAATGATGATGATGACGAGGGGCCCTGGTTCTGAATGGTTTGGAGGGTGGCGAAGAAATCGTATATCTGTAAGATATACAATCACTTAAATCGCTCAGCAGCTAATCCTACCGTCTGGGTTTACCATACATCAAAGTGGGCGAAGTCAGATTGCCAGGCAATCGTCTAGGCCACCGCCCTGGCCAACCATCCCCTCCGTCGTAGTCGTCATCATCATCATCAGAGTGAGAACGAAAATTGTTCGCATTTCAAATGCCAAATATCAGTTTACAACAACAACGGCAACAAGGAACGGCAAACAGAAGCGGCAGAGCGAAAAGGAACAAATCAATAAAAACCTCACCGTATAGAAAATCTAAAGAAAACACACACAAACCCCCACACACACCCGCATGTCCGTCCAATAAAACCCCGAGCAGGGCAATCGAAACCTAGAAGGCATATCAAATTTTTTCCCTGCTTTTCATTTGTGATTGACGTTTGGCCCGCGGGGCGGAGTTTTCTATTCTACGGATTTCAGTTTGCGGATTCCTTTTTTCTCTCCAGGCACCGTTTTAGCTTCCTGAATTTACTTTCGATTTTTGATTTCGTTTTTTTTTTCAGCTTTTGTATTTTTATTTGCGCTGATTAGCCTGGGGTTTTGGGTTGCGCGGTGGTTGCTTTTCGGGTTCTCCTCTAATCTCTCTGGAGATAGTTAATAGACGAGCTGTGGAAATCCCCCTCCTTATGCAAATGTTCGAACGGTAAAAACCAGCAGGTTGCGAATGATAATGCCACAGATACAGACATCACCCCACGCTCTCCATAATCATAACAACGGCAATGAACTCGAGGACGAACGGCCACTCAACAGCACTTACAAGGGGGCGGCCTCCTCATATTTGTCAATAGGACTTTCCTCCCCTCTCAGACAACCCGAAGAACGAACAAAGAAAGAAAAAGAAAACGAGAAATTATAGGTACTCCGGCGGGCATCGGTAGTTTTGGGGGCGTCAGGGGTCCCACCGTTGGAGACATAAATAAGCACAAATAAAAGTAAATAACCAAGTGTTCAACATTTACACAGACGACTTTTAATGCTCAACGTGCCCAGCCCCTTCCCTCGGCCCCCGGCCCACCTTCTCGACGGCGCTGAATTTTGCCTTGCAAGATTGCAATTTCAATTCGAATTCAATATGATTGATACATGCAAATAGTTTTTAGAGCACGGAATGCGAAAAGGGAACATCGACCTGGTAAGACTGCAGGTAGACGTGGGGAGACGGTGGGTGTGGGGAAAGTGTGCATGTTTGGGGTGTGAATGGGTGGGGCTTGTAATCAGCCAGGAATTGTTCAAGGATTTTTTCGTTGTTGTTGACTACAATGCTGGTATTTTATGCATTTTTAAGGGAGGGAATCCGACATAGAGGGGGAGATTCCTTAATAAGCGTCATTGAAGTAGAAGGATGATTTTTAGGTTATATTTGACTTGCTTCAGGAACTTTTTATACTCTAAAGGAAGTATCTTAATATTTAAGAGTACATGATTCGCATTGTTTGAAAAACTTTCTTTACAACAAAAATTTGATATGCCAACTTTACGACGAACTTCCACTTCAGTTCTCAAGCCAACAAGACTTGTGAACAGATCGCTTTCTACCTTCCAGTTCCACTGGTTACCACTTTCCCTACCGGCTGTTTTCTTTATCTGAGAATCCCAGGTTTCCCTTTCTAGCGATTCTTTCACGTTTGGCAACGCACCTCCTTTTGTTTCGTAGGATAACAGATTCCCATCCGCCGAATGTTTGATATCATCATTAATTCCGTATGCTTCCCCACTTTTGCCACCTTAAATTCGATGTCTTTATTAAATCTCCTTGGGCTTGGGTGTGCGTGTGCCCGTCATAATGAAAAAAAGAAGGAAAATAAAAGAACCTCCGGTTTCTATTCCCGAACAAACAGCTGTCAATTTAATGCCCCACCATTTCCGCCCTGTCCCCACCGTAGCGGTCCTTCATTGAGCCTGTGGGCCAGGCAGGCCATCATTTCGAGTGCGTATTCCCGTAGCTTATCAGACTTAAGAGCCCGAGAAGAAGAGCTGCGGGTAAGCGAGTGAACGAGTGGGCCAAGAAATACGCACTCCCCCCTATTAATTTGGCACGGCGCATAATACTAGATAACGGCTGTCGATTAATCATTTTAATGCTAATAAATGGCAACAAAGAGCGACGAGCTAAGCTCAGCGCACCCTCAGCCCTGGCAGTTTGTTTGCCTGTGCCTGTGCCTGTGCGTGGCAGAGGCCAAACAGGCGTGTGAAAAGTGTACAACATTTGCCGGTTCAACTCCCCAATTAGAATGACCGACAATTGCCGAGAGAGCGGACGGGACGGAGAATTCGCAACAGATTCGGGGGCCCCAGCGCCGCTGGGAAGATGATAAAGCAACGACAGTTTACAGAAGATGAAATAAACAAATGGGCAAATGGTCAGTTGGTGAGATGAGGGGGATCCGGTGGGTGGACCTGCAATTTGCGCAGCTTCCCCGGCTCTCGTTTCATTTGTGTTTTCGCAGCAGTTAAATGAAATTGCATGTAAGCGACAGAAGGCGCACCGAAGGGCGTTCGTCTGTCCAACTGTCTGTCTGTCTCTCTGTCCGGGTGGGCGCGGCCTGGTCAGCTATTATGGCTGCCTGGCTATCATTACACATTTATTGTTGTTGTTGCTGTTGACGCTGGGAGTCTTTGTTGGACTCTGAAGTGTCGGTCAAGCAGCGGGCACAAGATGCTCTTGATGATGATGATGATGACGGCGACGGCGACGGCAATGGCAACTCTGGCAACGCCTGTTGGGTGTGAATTTAATAAAATACACACGCGCGACCCCGTCCCCCTTTTTCCACCCCCTGCCATCACAAAGGCCACCATGGCAACGAGCCGTGAAAGGAGCTCAGGAGGCGGCGTCCCCAAGGCAACTCGCCGCCCCTCCTCCACTTCAGCCAGCGTACTTCCGTTACTCTTAATGTACAACAACTATTTTCAATTATTGCCAATCAAATGTTGCATTCAATTGATGTTTACATGCAGAGCCCACCCACCCACGCACCGCCCTGCCTGATTATGGATGCACGGTCGACTGGAGCGTATTGGCCAATCGATTCCGCCTACAGACTCCTACAGAGTAGGGGGAGCAGCAGCAGGTCGCTGCTAGGGTCGTTGGGGGTCGTAGGTTGGCTGGGGGAGTGGGGCGGACACCCCATTGGACCTAAGAGCCATGTAATTAGTTTGAAAGTGAGTGTCGGGATTAATCTTTGAGTGTGTGTTTGATTGTCGGCACTTCACTTGCACGCACGCACGCACTCACTCACGCTGGTATTTGTGTGTGCCTGCGTGTGTGTGTCTTCTCTGTGCATTGCATGTGGCAATATTAATACACTGTAAATACGCCGTTGCGCCCACCCGGGCCTATTATGATTCAGGGTGTGCGTGTGTTTGCCTGTGTGTGTTTGTATGCGTCAAAGAAAATGCGAACCGCCCATGTTAATTGAAGACTGCAGAAGACAAATAACCTCATCAGAGGGTTGCTCAAACAGTTTATAAACGAGAATTGAAAGAAGACTTTGAGGGGGGAACACAAGCAAAGTGATAATCTAGCACTGAATTTGATCGACATCGATAGCTACAAAAAGCTGATCGAGAGAAAGACCAGAGAAAGGATACTTTGGGATTTATTAAGATCCTTAGAATGAAACATGATTTGGCTTGGAAAAAAACATTAATGTTTTACGGTGTCGATAGTTGAAAGTGCTGATCAAAATTCCTCGCAAAAAACGCCAAATATAGGGGTAAAGTCCAGGCATAAAAAAACAAAGTTTTAATTTAAAAACGAAATAAAATCGAAACAAAAATGCGCTGAAATGAAACACTAGAATCATCCAAATGACCCACAAACACACCCATTTCGCTAGCACGCCTTCTCGGCAGCATTCATGTCGTGATCCCCATGATTTGTAGTCTAGGAACCGCCCTCTTTGCACCCGGCAACCCAGGCCAACCGCCCAACCGCCCACCCTGCCCAGCATCACGGCACAAGAGTGTGGAACAGAATGACCGCCAATTTAGTGGCCAGAGACACAACCACAGAAGCAGCCACTGCCACTGCCGGTTGCTCCTGCTGCTGCTGCTGCTGATGTGCCGCCGCCTCGTCGTCTTGCATGTGTAATTACCAGAGACATGGATGTGATGGCCACCGTTGGAGCATCAGCGGCAGCAGAGCCTGCAACGGCAACAACAACACCGGCAACTTCTCTAATTAGGTTATGTGGAATTGTTGTAATATTCTTGGTACGCTCTCTTTGGTATTCTGGATGCCGGTAGCTAACTAGCCAGCCAAGCAACCAAGCGACCATCCAACCAACGCCCCTTGGTATCAATTTGAGATTTGAGCTCGTTTTTGGTTAGAGCCAGGACCGCTGCCACGGCCGGGGCGTCATCAACCAAGTTGGCCAATAAAATTGTGGAAATTGTACCACCAATGGAATTTAATCAAGTTTTATTTGCTCAGCAGCAGCAACGACAATCGACGAGGTCGCCTAACGGCACAGACACCGCACCGACGACGGCGCTCAGACTTTCCCCTTGATTAGGACGGGGATCCCGCAGGGTAATCCATTGTGGTGGCGTGATGTGGTCTTCGCTTTGGCTTGTGTGTATTGATTGTCATAATTAAACGCCCGGACCCGTTGTCGTTGGCACTCGTCCTACACTCAATCATTCAAACAATGCCGGGGCATTGGGCCAGGACTCTGAGAGATCGCATTGCCTGGCAATTGAAACTAAAGCCTGGATACTCACGTAGCCAGCGAGCCCTCATTCTTTGTATTCTTGGTTTTTCTACGGTTGGACAATCGCATCTCCTTTTCTCTCTATGTGTGTAGGTCCATTGTCCTGTGTGAGTTTTGTAACTGCGCTTTAAAAAGTTTGTTGATTGAATGCGCCCCAACATGCAAGCAACCAGCCGCCCCACCAGCCACCCAGCCAACCACCCACTTCTTCGTCTGCTGGCCATAAAACGGCATTACACAACACCCACTCGTGTGGAGTCCTTCGTCTCTTTCATGTGTTGCGTCAAAGGGTCACTGCTGGTGGTTATGTCACGGTGATGGGGCACAGATAGAAACCTTTTTGCAGAGCTCTTCTAAATAACCGATATGAGGTGGTTATAGGAAGATATTCTTCTTTGATATATTTTTAAGGACTTTCCATTTAGCGAAGGTTGAATTCTTTGTAGTCAAAAAGCCAGAAGAGATCATTAATTTAAATAAAAATATTTAACGATCTTACACAGCAATTTATGAATCTTACAATATCAAAGTTCCATATGATCTATTCGTTTTCGGAAGAAAGTGAAAGATTGCAAAGAATTGATTTGGTTTCCTGAATAGAAAGAATTGATTTTAGGAACTTTTTAGCAGAATTTTAATTCACCTTTATTTGTAATTTGTACAAACAATTCCTAATCGTTAAGGAATCTTTTAACAGGCTTTGTTTAATTTTGGTAGCCATTTCGTCAAATCACTGTGATGGACGTAAATGTCACGAGTGTAACCTCAGCACTTTACCGCCTTTGCAGACATTTTTATAGTTTTTCCTTTTGTATACCCGGTGGATTAGTTGTTCATTGTTCAGCTGCCTTGCCTGGCGCTAAAGATAGCACCAGAAAATGGTCAGACCAAATTGAGAAACCGGAAAGGAGACCGCCATCCCCACCACCCACCGTCTGGCCGCCCCGCCAACCGACCGTCTGTCCGTCCGGCTTGGGCAAAGAGAATGAATTGTGATTTCGGAATCCTACGAGCGCTTTGTGCCCGTATGTGGCCCCCTTTTGGCTAAGTAGTGGGCGTGCCTTGGGCCACTTTAAAAGCCCCCCGAAGAACCCAAAGACGCGTACGCGAAGTGCTAGTTGCGAAGGCGGTTAGCCCGGCTTTATAGTCACACCGACTAAGCCAACAACAGACGCAGTTGGTAGCAGTTGCCAAATAGTTTAAAGACATGAAACATTCATGGAGGCAAGAGCGGTAAAAGATCCGTGAATAGCATGACAATGAGCGGGTTTACGAGTCAGCCTTGCCGGCTGGGTTGAGTTTGGGATGAGCTAATGAGTTTTGTTCGGGCCTTCACATAATACAAACTGTAATGAGCTTAAAAATTTTATATCACATCGTGTGTGAGACGAGTAATCGCCAAAGTTGTAGGTCTATAATTTTGAATGGAAATTACTCACATGTGTTTCAAAGTTTCCTTCGAGTAGTAAACGTAATGAAACGACCGTCGGCGTCTTTATGAGGCCCATTTTGTCCGTCTAAATAAAAAGAGGGTAAGAACAACAGATTTATTGGCAAACACATTCCAATTAGCTTACAAAGAATGCGAAATTCATGCGAAAACTTTTGGCATTTAAAAAGCAGCAAGAACCTTTTGGAGTTAAGGAATTTTATGGTTTTATAGTTGAAGGCGTTTTCTTAATATCTTTCCTGCGGCTTATCAGGACATTTAAGGCTAAAGAAGCGTGTGAGTTTCATAGCAAAAGTTTGGTCCTTAGAAAGGGCTAAAATTGAACACCAAATGGGTTTTAAAAGGAGTCAAGGAAATCTTTACTCTCAATTAAAAAAACTATGGAATTTTGTGTTTCGTCAGCCTTGAAACGCAGCTGGAATCTTTTCCCATTTGAAATCCATAATTAATTCCCATCCACTGACCAAAAAGTGACCAATATTTTGAAAATTCATCCAACACCTTGCCTTGTGCTCCGCCCCCCAAAAGTCCCCACATGATTGCAACTTGACGCTTTTTGTTTCAACCACAACTTCAATTTATTACCAATTCCTAAAGCTCATTGACCCTAGCCAATCAGACATACAAACACACACAAGCAGACGTCTGGACATACGAAATCTCGGCGTCTTCAAATTGCTGCTAATGAATAAGAAACTCAATTCCAATTAGGCATTCAAATGCGCTTAGTGCAGCTCACAAAGATGAAATGGAAAATACAAATTTGCATTGGAAATTAGTTAGATTAAAGTGACGTTGGGCAAAATCAAACTTACAATTAAAACGAAAAGTCAAACTTAAGAATTTCACATTTTGCATTAATGAATTTGAGCAGAAAACTCAAATGATTCAGCCAAAATTCGAAAGCGATTCAATCCACTCAATTGTAAAACCCAATGAGTTGAGAGAATCGACAGTCACCTCCTAGCAGAGACATAACCGGGCAATTAAAGGTGGCAAAAAATAAAACCTCATCAGACACTCACAGTGACAACAGGAGTACTCACACATCATTCAAACGCAAACAGACGGAAGAATCTTTCCGCTGCTGGTGCCGCCGCGGCTGCTGGGCTGGTCTGGGGTGCATATTGTTGGCATTAATCGCATTACTTATTAAATCAATTAAAAACTTTTTCAAGCGTATAAATAACAACATTTGTTGCCAATGCGCCGCACACTGAGGAGACAAACGGACGAGCGGACCGGACCCATCGACCCGGTGGCTGGGCGCATTTGCCGTTGGCGGGACAGCAACTCTGGTGGAGGGAGCAATAATCTTTTATTGTGTTTGTAATGCATTTTGTCGGTTCGTTGGCCCCCGCCTCCCCACACCTTCTGACAATACGAATTTCTCTCTCAACTCGAATCGACTCGGCTCTCTTCGAATTTTCAATTTCAGTTTCCGTTTGATGCTGCTGGCTGCTCTTGTTGATTTCCATGTAATTATTCACGCTGCAATTATACGAATCAAGGCAAAGTTTTCTCCCCTTCGGTCCGCCCTTTAATTTTCGCTGCAGTGGCGCTTGGTTTCATTGCCATTTGTTATTATTGTTGCCATCGCTGTTTATAATCTGCTATGAAAACACACACACACGAGTCTACTCATTCATTTGGCTGCTGAATGCATTCAAAGAAGGGAAGTCAACCAGGAGAAGCGGCAGAGAGCAGGGGTCATCATATCAAAGGATTGCGATTTCCAGGCAACATCATCGACATCAACACTCGCATTGCATAATGACAAAAGCAGCAGCAACTGCAGCCGCAACAGCAACAACAAACGTCGCTTGACGACAACAACAACAACCTCTCGACTTGTATCATTCATATGTCGGTAGGAGCAGTGGGAGGCGGGCGGCGGTGTCGTTGTCGGTGCGTCCGTGTGTCTGAGTTTAATTTTATGCTCTGCCATCAAACAGTAGTAACAGCCATGCACCATATTAAGTAACTCTGAATGTTCTGAAAAACGTTGTTGCCATCGGCAATGAATGCTGCTGCTGCTCCGGTTGCAATAAAAAGCAAAATGTTATTTGTCAAGAGGGTCACTCGAAGAGTCTTCTATTTCTCACTCTCTCGCACGCACGCCCTTCTTCTCTAATGACTCATAATTGCCAGGAAGTGCCGGCAATTGATCATTAGAGAGGCAACTTCAAAGCGTTCGCTTTTGATTACGAACAGCAGCGTTTTGGGGCAACTGAGGAATAAAACGCAAACTAATAAACTTCAGCGGTGACTGTACTTGCGAGGTGGATTCAATAACAGGATGAGAGATCTTTTGAAGTCCAGTGACAACTATTTTAATCCTTAACATTCTTCTCCTTTTTCCTTTAATGGTGACAACTACACTTCCCCAAAGTTTCCTGTTTTCACGGACCCCTCTTGGCCATTACTATGGGGCTCCTTTCGAGCATCTGATTTCGTTATAATTTCTTCGAAAACTACCCATTCGTTTTGCATATTTTCCCCACCGCAACTGTTCTGAACGCCGGCAAATGACAAGAACTTTTTAACCTTTTACGAAAGTTCAGCACTTTACCACCTGGTCTAAAATTCTAGTGGGGTTGAAGCTTTCCTTTTACTAATTAAAACATAATTTTTCACCGACAAATAACCTCAAACAACCCACGATTCAGACTCGCCTAACGGTAACCCAAACCACCAACAGGATGGCTGGGCTCATCATCTTCAGTTTCTTCTCATGGTAATGAAAATAAAATGAATCAAAATACAACAAAAAAAAAGAAACTCAAACTCAAAACCTGCAGAAGAACTCCCCCTCCCCCCGTCGCTTGTGTTTTAGCAGAATTCAAAAAGTTTTCACAGTCAGGCAACATCATCGTCGTCATCCGCAAAAAGAGAATATCAGAAAGCATCTATCGCAGAATGAGAGAGGGACGGAGCAGGAGCTGTTTGGAGAGGGAAACGTTTAATTAAAAACATTTTCCAAACACACGCACACACACACAGGGAAGTACAGTTGTGCCTGCTGTTGCTTCCTAGAATCTTGCGTGAGGCCGAGGAGGAGAAAATGGGGAGGGGAAATTTGCCATCACCATTCGATGGAATCAAGCATGTTGAATGTTTGTGAATTTCTGTTTCTAAATGTGCGCCCGGACTGTATTTCCGCGTGTGTGTGTGTGTGTGTGGGTGTGTGCGTGTGTGTTTGTTTCTTATTGCAATTCCGTTTGCTGTTCAGCTCACTTCGATTTGGGTTCGGGATGATTGCCGGTGCGGCGGGGCAGCGGGCTCCGGGGCTTTCTAAAGGTTCCTTGTTAATGATATCACAAAATTCTGCTTGTTCGTGTTGCTGTTCCTGCCGCTGCTGCCGTTGTTGTTGCCGTTGTCTGTGTTGCTTGTAAATCGGCTGCTGCCGCTTCTGTTGCTGCTGCTGTTAATGATATTTAATGATGTTGCTGCTACACGAGCGAGACCCCCACCCGCTTGGATTCGTTCTATTTTCGTGGTAAATTTCAGCAATATTCGTGTATTTTCTGTCCCCGTCCGTCTTCGTCCTTTTTGCCTTTTGCCCCGCGCTGTCGACTCTCTCGGGGAAAATTCAATTGAATTGTATTTGTCAATGTGGAGGGCGTTTGATTTTTGTGCTTTTCGCTTTTAATACGCAAACTCAACCAACCCAAAAAGACCCCCCACCCCCCACACACACACAAATCCCCCACACCCAAGCGTCCTTCTCAAATCTCATTGAGGCTGCTGCCATTGCCGCTCATCCCCTCCAGGCCTCCATTGATATGCAGATGATGGTTAGAAGCTCGTGTTATTGCCATTTCCAGTGCGATTGGTGATTGACTAGCCCCGGACCCAGACCAACGCACAGCAACCAGCAACCCCATCCAACGGGTTGCGGAGATGTCCTGCTGCCCTTTTGGCCACAAACATTATCAGTTTTCAGTTTTGTCTGTGGTTTCCGATGTGGCTTTTAATTTCGGGATCCTCCCCTCACATAAATACACCAACCGATGATGATGACGACGGTGACGTTGATGATATTTGGGTAGTGATGCCGATGAGGATAATGGGGATGGATATTGGTGAGTGCCAAATATTCTATCCCACCCCCCACCCACTCTTCTCCCCTTACTCATTCAAAAAAAAAACTCAAAGGAATTAAGAGGTCAGGAGAAATCCATTGGGAGAGGTATATCCGAGGGAGCGCAGTGGGGGGAATGCTGCCATTTTGTGGTGGCGAAATGAAATTGTCAATTCTGCTTTTTTCGGGATACGTTTGACCGTAGCGACCGAGTATGGTCGTGCGGGGAGGAATATTAAGATTTTCTATTCCCCCAAAAAGAGACTAAAAGAGTTGCATGAATACGGGAAGGGGAATTGAAAAGCTTTTCACTTCGGATTTCTGACCCAAAATTGAAATGGAATTCCTACAAAATGGACACCAAACTAGCAGCATATCCGAGTTGTTAGCGGTTGTTGAATGCTGCGAAAATGTTCGGTTCCGTTCAAAACGGACTGCCAGCGGCGTGAGGCACGCGTGAGTGGTTGATTCGAAAGCATAGAAGACTTGGATGGCCACTAAACTGGTGGGATATCCGTGCTGTTAGCGACCAAAACTTTGGGTTCCATTCCAATGAATTTAAACCGGGCTGTCAAGGGAGTGAGTGACTTGGGAGTTTTGAGCTTGAAGTTAATTTTGGCACTCAAACAGAAATCGGTGCAAATATTTGATTTGAAAATCACAAACACGCAACTATATTTCTTATACTTCTATGCTATTTCCTCCAGAGTTTCACAACTTTAATAACCTTTAAAAAGCTGGGAAACTTTTCCCCTGGTGAGTTGATTCTAATATCGTGATACGTGTCACGTTGAGGCCTCCACCCCCGCTGAAAATTCTTCTGTGGTTCCCCATGTAAAAGTTTAGTCCACAATTTTTGTGGCCCAACTAATCCAACCTGACAGGTTTGCCGAGAAGGAAAGACGAGAGAAAAAAACTGGTCAAGCTTGCATCAATTAAGCTCAACATAAAATTGAATTCCACCCACTCGACGAATGTCAAGCAAAGTTTGGGTTTCTTGCTTGGAACGTTTCGTCTGAAACCAAAATCCGTCCAAATCGGAGGCTGTTAGGCCGTTACGAGTGTTAATTAATTTATGTTTGACATTAGGCGGGGGTCGGGGGGCAGTCGAATCGAAACGACCACCGTCGAGAAAGGGGGCGACTATATCCATCGATTAGTTGGGAAGTTTTCGTATCACCGCCGCCGCTCCCGACGTCATCAGTGCGGTTTTTTGCCGCTGAACGTAGCGCGGAGCTGGGGAGAGGCTATCGGTTATTTAATATGCGTGTGGCGTCAAAGTTTGTGATGATTATTTCGGCACAAACCGAACACGACGGGAAGGTATATCCCCCCGGCGAGGGAGCGAGGGGTGGACAAAGTTTGGCAAACACATCGACACACACGTGTAGACTTATCCACGCCCCCTCGAAATCCTCATGCATACAAAAATAACCAATATTGATTTGTCGTACGTTACCCCCGATGCCCCCCTGCCCCCTCGCTCGATTGGCAGTGTGTGCAGCAGTTGCTGTTAATGGCGGTGGGCGTAGGTGCGTCTGACAGTCGACGGATCCGCTGGCTGGCAGGTAGAGGAGCCTGCAACGCCCACGCATATAAACTTTTGCCTGAGGGGGTGTGGCAATATCTGTATGTGTGTGTATGAGTGTGTGTGTGTCTGCGGCGTCATCAAATTGCCACCACTGCTTTTAATGATTTCGGTTGCATTGGTTGGCGTTGACTGAGGCCAAGTCGACAGCAACTTTGAGCTTGAGCTTTTGATATGCTTCCCCCCACACCCCCCGTGCCACGCCTACCGCCCGCGAACACACGCTGGCACACACACCCTGCCCACTTTCTCGCCTGCAGTGCAGTTGCCCGGCGCCGTCGTCAACCGCAACCACATGAAAATGTTTGCTGGGCTGCGTGTCAGTGGATGTGTCTGTGTGTCTGCCTAGGCTGCTTATTAATTTGCTTTGTTTGGCAACTCTGGCGTATAGCTCACACCCCCCTCGACCCCCCCTGCCCAGCTAGTTTGTTGTTCATTCGGTTTTTGCCAATGCGCCAGGCCGCCTCGCCTCACCGCAGGCCCCATGTGCTTAATGAGGCTTTGTGCGTGTGTGTGTGTTTGCGCGCTTCGGGATTCCATTATTATGTTGATTATGCTGATTATTATTATCAACAACAGGCCTCTCCACCAGTGGCACAAAATGACGCCAATAACTGCCCAGTTCCATGTAACCCAAAAAAACCCCCCTGCCGCCCATTGAACGGCCGCCAGTGGGCACAGTGGGCTGGGTAGTCGGGTAATCGTGTGTGTTCAATTTGTTTATGACAGACAGCCAGTCTGGCCAGAGCAACAGGGGAAAAAAGTACGAACATTTCATTAAAAAGAAGTTTTTTTCGATTTATATTTTTGGGCTGGGAGTGGAAATGCGATATTAAAATTTGAAAAGCTCTCGGCAGAGTAAAAACAGGCTTATGGGGATTTTTGCTAGGCAGACAAATGAGATTTCATATTTATCAAAAATTGGACAGCAAAGGGGGTAAAAAAAAAACACCAACAAATAATAAAAAATCAAATTGTATATTTTTAATATTTGCCGTTTTGCATGCGGTAAACATTTGCCGAAAGGACTTTGGCCATTGCCCGGGTTTTTTGGGGTCAACACGGAAAATATTAAAAACGAGAAAATTTTATTAAAATTCGTTTTTTATTTTATAGCAAAGAGAAAATAAATAAAATGCTGGGGGTGTCAAAATTACATCAAAGGAAGTTTTAAATCGCATCAAAAGTCTTTAAATTGAAAGGACAACGGGCTTTAGAGATATTTTCTGATTCAATAAACTGAAATTTATACTTTTAAAAGAATTTAACTTAAATTTAATTATTGAACATTTAAAAAAATGTTTTTTATAGTCTTTTGCCTTCTTTATAAAAGAATCTATAAAGTTAAATAACGATGAAGCTTTTTAAAGGATTTTTATAAGATTTTCTACGGTCTCTGTTTTATTTCAAGACAAGTAGACCACTGGGAAGTATCCTATATAATTCTCCTTATTTTCCACTACACTTAGAATATATTTTTAAGAAATCCTGAATTTATTCTCTTTCCACTAAACTCTTCCGAATTTCCTCTCTTATCACCGGCCATCTGACTGTCCAATCAACATTGCTCCACTGTCTGTCGAATGCCTATGGAGCCCTCCCGCCCACTCCATCTCTTTTATTCTCATTATCCGCCTCTCAATCGCTTCACTCAGCGCGCTTCACCCCCATCCACCTGCCAACCTGCCCCCCCACCAATCACTTGGCCAACTTAAGCCGTGAATGCTTCACTAGTTTAGGGGCTTATATCCGCCTGATCAGCTGGCTGACTGGCTGGTTGCCAGTGCCGATAGACCAGCGGCCCCCACCGCCACCAAAACAGCAGGGTTGCTTTTGTTCAGATGTGTGCCGGCTGGCGTGTGTGTGTGTGTGTGCGTGGGTGTGCGTTGCTATTCATAAGCGATAATAAAGCGATGAGGAGCCAAATGACTGCCGCTTCCACGCACACTCGCTCCCCACTTACAATTGAAAATTTATAATTAGTAGATGCACATTCCGCTCCCCCCCCCCCCTCCCCTCACCGCAGGCTGTTGAAATACCCACAAAAACCCCAAATATGATTAATACTTCCGAAGTTATTTGTTATTAGATTACACATGGCAGAGCATCCAATATCAACGGCCACGTCCCCGTCCTTCGATTCCAAATTTTACCCAGCAGATTGTCAGTCAGTCAGTCAACCACCAGCCGGCAGGCAGGCTTGTCTGGCTGTCGGTTTGTCCGCATTGTGCGTGTGTCTTTGTTATCCAGGCTTCTATTGTTTTGTGGCAGCAGCAGCAGAGGTTGGCCCTTTGTTTTTGGCCTTCTGATAACATTTCATTCCAGGCTATCGAACCGAACGTCTGGACGGTCGTCCTTCTCCGACGCTCCCAAAACTTCAAATTGAAAACTTTAATTAGAATTATTGTTATTGTTGTTGTTCTTGCTGGGCGGGTTGCATTGTCATCGTCGGACCGGCCATCGCCTGGCCTAAGTGCCCTGGCCGATGGTTACCTGGGTGTCCACACCATCGGTTTTCGAAAAAAAAAAAAAAATTATAAAAGAACGAAAAGTTGACGCCAAAGTTTGCCGTGCGCTGGAAGAACTTGACGCGTGTTCAACATACTTGAAAGCCACCTCAGCAAGGATCTCAGTCAGGCATTCCTGGCCAACCCCACAACCATTGGGGACTCTATCCGTGAAGTGCACTTTTAATAAGTTGAAAGTTGTGCTCGAAAATCAGTTAAGCACTTTCGAGTTACTTTTTCTGCGAGAGAGGAAACTTGTCGCCGGCTCCCCCCACGCCCAACTCTCCCGCTGCTTCCTTCCTTCTCAATATCAATCATTCAATTGAATTCCCAAGAGTGTATATGCGTGTGAGTGGGTGGGTGTAATGAAGCAAACTATTTCCTGCTTAATTGTCAATTAGCTGGGGGAGTCTAGAAACAATCGGCAAGTTGAAAGCGACAACTTCTTTGCCCCACCCAAGTTTAGACCCCCCCAGCGGGCATTTTGTCAACGTTTTTGTGGCCAACGAACCGCAACGAATTGTAGAGTAGAAAAGAATTTTTTAGATCGGCTCAAAGAGCAAACACAAAAGAACTCAACAAATTAATGGTTCGATCCGATGGATGGTTGGTCGCCGCCACCGCCACCGCCGCCTGCCTAACCATCAATTAGGCCGGCCGCAAATTAGCCGACGGTTCGATTTTTTTATTGAATTTGTAATTCCTTTTGGCCGGGCTGGCGGTGCGCCTTGTTATGAAATTATAATTATCAAACATGATTTTTGTCGGTATAAATAAAAATATCCCACGATTCATAATTAATAAAGTTTGGGCTTTGGATTTTTGCATTTCAATTTGACACATGCGGTTTATTTGTTTGCCAGAAGAATTTCTGGTTGCCCGCTGAATTGCGGTCTCCCCAGCCCCGCACCATCGTTTTGCCACCTCAATTTTATATAATTTCTACTTATTATTTAATATCGATTATAATGCACATTTCTGTGGTCACTTCAATCGCATTGAATACCTGCAGAGAGATATTTGATGGGTGGAAGGCGAGGGTAGTGGTTGATATTTTAATAAAAATTCATTTTGGTTTTCAAGTGGCATTTTTGACATTGTCAATTGATTGAATTGTTTGTTTGTGGACATCCCAACGCTGCCGGGGAAATAAACAAATTGAACTCAATTTGCCAACGCTTCGAATTCGAATTAATCATAAAATATTTCGAGTATTTTTTACCAAGCCATTTTCATACTTTGGTGTTTGGATTTTAATTGAAATTCAGCATCAAATACTTTCAATAATCCAAATATCATTAACAGCCTTTTAAGCCTTAAATGGAATTTTATTTCATCTGAACTTTTGCCTGACCTCGAATTTGACTTTTAAAAATTTTATTTTAACATAATTAAAATTCCACAAATCCTCGATGAAATTCTCATTAGGTTCCAAGACCGAAAGGCTCCTCCTTTAATTTTTTCCACGAAAACTTTTTCCTTTAATCCCGAATTGTTTTCGCCGCCGGAGCCCTCCATTTATTTGCCGCCTTTTAATCAATTTAAGCTGCCAAACGGCCTGCGTTGAAATTCCGAAACACCCACGGAAAATCTCTCTTAAATTTGCACCCCCTTAAACCGGCTGATATACAAAAACCAAAATGTACTTTTAAGCCGCTAATATTTCTGCTGAAATGTTGGGGCTCCCTCTATCGACCCCGCCATCGATCATTTAGGGAACGGGTGGCTGGGTGGGCTGGCTAACCGGCTGCCCGAGTTGGGCGGAGTTTTGGAGGACATAAATTCCCCGTTTGTTGAAATTTCGCGCGCCGCCATAAATTGAATACCCGAAATTTTCTAAGCTTACGCATAAATTGCCATATTGTTCTAATTGCCGGCCATTTATAAGGCACGCATCAACATGAGCCGCCCTCCCTTCTCTGGGGTCGACGCAAAAAAATAAACTGAAAATCGTGTCGTTATTTTGAAATCAACAACACAAACATGGACCCATTAAGGGGCTCCCTAATTGATATTAAATAACAACAACACACACACATGCCAACCTGTTAGGCAAAAAAAAAGACCGCTAAAGAACCGAACGGAGAATTCAAAGTGTCGGATTCTTTTTATGGACAACCGCGAACCGCGCCGGCGGGAAAAAATTCGAATCGAAAAGTTCGGAGGCCGGAGTGCCTCATTTTTGGTTTTAATAAATGCAAAACCATAAATAAACCACCGCCCAGGTAGACACCAAGAAAAAAGCAATCAAATTAATAATGAACAAAACGAGTAAACCGTTAACAACTGCGGCCAAACCGAAAATTGCATACCCTGCTGAGAGCAGAGCAGGTCGTCTCCAAGCTGCCAGGGGAACTCTCCAAGTTTTAAAGAGTCCCTGGGGTAAGACGATGAAAGGTTTTGTTGAGTATCCTGAAGTCTTTGGCCTTCGAGTTTTATAGGCAGAATATAGGAATTGGTGGAGAATTAAGTAATTAAGAATCGTTTCGACACCAACTTTCTTTCCTTTCTCTTTTTCCTTTATAATCTTCAGATCATCTGAACATTTTCTCCATTGAATCCGTAGAATTTTAAGCAAGATAAAAAAGAATTAAAGCCTTATTCCCAAAGAGATTTCTTCCTCACTTAAATTTCAAAATTATTGTATTTTTTGTGCGTTATTCTCAAGCGATTATCTGCAACTAAATAAGCCCTCGAACTCCCTGAAAAACCCCCAGAGTATTAAATGAAACGCATACACAAACAAAAGCTAAAAGGTGGGAAAACAATAAGAAATCTGTCAGGTTTTTTTTTCGCAGCAGTTGGAAGCGAATTTTTCTCAAACGTTTATCATAAATTTTCGCAGCAGATTTTTTAATTTGCTTCTCGGCATATTTTTCTTTTTTTTTTTTGCGGTGTTTTTTTAATTTATTATTTACGCATATTAACCGATTTTATTGCCAGATCGCGGCCTTTGTCCGTGACTAATTAAGCAATTTTTAGCCAATTTTTAATGTCGTCCCCAGCTGTACACTCGGTTAGGCAGATTTCTGTGGTGTTTCTGGTTTTTTTGTTATCCGGCTTTTTGTTTTTGTTTTTTTTTTTTATTTATGCCGGGCTCAAAATTTTGTTTTAACAGCAAGCTCACTAATTATTTATGGCTTTAATGATTATTTTACTTTATTGTCTGAGATGTCGGTGGCTTCTTCTCTTCTCGGGCGTTGATGTTCATTTTTTATGGCCACACAACTTAAAATTTTATTGCCCGGTTTTCATTCTTAAATCGGTTCCATTTCGGTTTCGGTCCCCTGTCTGCCGTTTCTTGTTGGAATTTTGTATGCCCTTCTTTGGCCGGATATAAGTTGAGTGTTAAGATAGCGTAATGGGGTTTATGGGGTTGTAAAAATGTCCAAAATCATCTAAGTGGGTTTTTCAAATAAGCCCACAAACAAGGGTGACCAGAAAGATTCATTGCCATAGTTTATTTCACTTCGAGATTCCATTGATTTCCCAAACCCACAAAGCGCTGAATATTTTTCGAATAATTCGTTGGTATTCATGCTTTGTGTCTTCGATGTAATCATTTGATGAACTATAAACCTTTTGATCTTTAATGAATCTTTGATTTTGATTTTCCTCGACGTTGTTCGTTTGATTTCGGATTTCAATTGACTTTAGTAATCATATTTATGAGCTTGGAGTATTCAACAGCAAATTGGAATCTCTAAAATTATGGTTATTCATATTCATAAGCTAGTTGCATTCACTCATTCATGGGCCCGGCCTGGGATGATTCTTATCAATCGAAATTTGTAAAGCTTTTTGTTCAAAACTATTCAGTAATTAATTCAAGTTATTCTTTATTTATTCGACAAATCTGTTGGGACTTTTAACTTAATTTTCCCTAAACTTTTTTGCATATTTTAGCTCGGTCTGTCGACTTACCAAATCAACCCGAATAATGAATATTATCGGATTTGAATCTTAGTCGAAACTTGTTTAAATTTGTGTCTTTATAACGATGAGTTTATTTTCGTCACAACGATTCATTCATAAATTGAACTATGATTTTTATCGCATTTCAATCCTTTCAGGGAAGCTTTCTTTTTTCTTTTTCGTGTCCATAATCTTATAAAATCGATGTACGAAATTTACTTATTTTCATCTCGGCTTCAAACATCTTTCATTCTCGATTCGTTTTGTGTTTCTCGTTAATTGGCCCACCCAGCACCCCTTTTTTCTTCTTTATGGAGCACTCAACACTCATAAGCCTCTAAGGTGCACTTGAATTGATTGATCCTTCACCTTATCTGGGCGATAGCTGAACGCTTTTATTTCAGCACTCACCTCACTCCAAATTTATAGGGTATTAAGCATTCATTATTGGCACTTAAAGTTCGTCTTTCTAATTTGCTGCTTCTCTCTTTTTGTTTCATAAATTTAGTGCTTCATTAAGCAATTTTTATAGCCTTGGTGGCTTTCTCGCTGGCTGATATCAGTGCTCAGTGGTTCGGTGGTCAGTGGCCGGCTGTGATTCTCATTCACCCGGCCACTTTGGCGTCGACGGCTCTAAGAATCTTTCGAGACCTCAAAACCCAAAAGATGTTCTCGGATACGCGGGATTCTCGTTGTCTCGTCTTTCGTCTCGTCTCCCGCAACGACCATAAGTGCGTAATTTACTTAAGCTGCTTTTGGCTTAATATGCGCATTTTAATAGATTTGTTCCACTATCGTCAAGACAATAAATTATAAAATACCAGCCAGTCAGCCAGCCAGCCGACGACGGCCAACAACCAACCTTTCCCACTTTCAGGGACTGCCTGCCTGCCAGCCTGTTGGTCTGTCTCTCTCTCTGTCTGTCTGTCTGACGGGGATGGCTGGCCGGCGGACTGTGTGAGTGTGTTGATGGTATTCATATCGGACAATCCAGGCACTGGCAGACAACAGACAGACAGACTACAGACTCCCGGACCCCCAAGCCCAAGCCCGAGCCCAACCCAATCCACAATCCCGTCGTGAAGCGATACCGCCACATGCACTTGCCTGGCCTCTGAAAGCTTTTCAACTGACGGTCGGGCGGCCTGGTTGAGTGCCTCTAAGATGCAACTAATGATAAGGGGGAGAGCGGGCAGGGCGAAGAGAGGGCGGGTTGCCAGC
The DNA here is from genome assembly GCA_037075105.1 of Lissocephala sabroskyi. Classification (NCBI taxonomy): domain Eukaryota; kingdom Metazoa; phylum Arthropoda; class Insecta; order Diptera; family Drosophilidae; genus Lissocephala; species Lissocephala sabroskyi. Next base: position 61,524 of record JBAMCP010000189.1, read on the forward strand.
AGGCACGCATCTGGCAGCCCAGCCCCCAACCATAACCCGGACGATGACGATTAAGCTGCTTACCTTTTGGGGCGTAGCTTTTTGGGTGTAGCAGAGCCGCCGCCGCCGCTGTCGTCGTCGCCGTCGCATCAACGCGAGGAAGTTGGACGGACGGAGGAGCAGCCGTGCCCCCGAAAAACCTGACAGCTCAATGGCCTCCCAACGACCTGTGTGTGTGGGTTGTCAGTTTGTTTTTTTTTTTTTTGATGCGTTTTACAGTTCCAAAAAGAGGAGGGGGGAGGGGCAAGCATCCATTCATAATTATCATTGCCTGGCCTTAAGGGGGTTGGCTCTTTTCACGCTTTGGCGGCTCATTAAAAACACCGACCGTTGCATTGTCGTAGCTGAGCCGCCTTTCCCCCCTCACTCCGCCTGCTCGATGCAATTGCTCTGTGTACTGACAGGGCTTGTGCCACGCCCTTTTTATGCATTAACGCTTTAAGACGTGCGGAGCGGTTGGGGGCGGCCCGAGCGGTCGGCTGGGTCACAGTTCTTGTTGGCGGTTGTGGGTGTGCGCTGCCCTGGCCTGGCCCGGCCCTGCCCAGGGTTATAAATTATGTTTACCGCTCTACACACACACGAGCACACACACTCATACAAGATTGATAGATATTCGTCGAGCGAACGCGAAGGCTCCATTGAGATCTCTCATTTGGGCCAACCGCCGCCGCGCTGTGCGTTGTCATTCGCCGGCGCTTCTTCCTCCTACGGCAGCTCGCCGCTCGGGCCCAACGTGGTCCCTGGTCCGTGTTCCTTGTGACCCAATTTTTGGCCTTTAATTAGCATATGTGCATATGCAAGGCAAATAGAAGGCAGCCAGGCAGGCAGGTTCGGTCGGGCGGTCCGCCTGTCGACGTTGGCATGCAATTTCTGCCTGCCTGGCATTATGAATGATGGCAGCGATGGGGAGGGCGGGGGATCAGGGCTTCATTGGTTTTTGGTTAGAAGTGTTGGTGGTGTCTATTGAATTTGACACGAAATTTTGTGCTTGAATTTTGGGTGCCAAATTTCGAGAGAATTTTGTCATCATAGCAAACGAGACGTGCGGCCGGGCGGCGGGCGGTTGGGTGGCTGGTGGGTCGGTTGGCTCAAAGAAAATTTGAAATTTGTTCTGCTAATAGAATCAGGAATATTAATAAGATAACCAAATGAAGCCAAAGGACACACCGCCTAAAGCTAATCAAGAGAAAGGAAAAGGAAAGCAGAAATCCGAAGAACACCAAACTTTTTGCTTTTAATAGAACAATTTTTTTCCTCTCAACTGAATTCCTAAGATTCTTACAAATTCTTAACGGTCACCAAGTCTTCATTGTTCACGCCTCAGGCGTAAATCGCTTAGGATCTTCAAGACCTTTGCTTTTATCGGATACAAGAATTCCGTTCCCCTCCAACTTTTTGGCCATTAATTTCCATTAGTTTTGCTGCTTAAGTCCTACAAATTTGACCCTAAGCCTTTAAGAATTTCATCTCCCTCTCCCCTGCTCTCTTTGGCAGAAGATTTCTTTTCAATTTTCTTCATGTGCAGCTTGTTGACTTTTAAATTCCCCACGAGAATGGACGTTGGACAGGGGACAGCAGCTTGTAACATTTTTCCTTCCTTTGGTTGTTTCTTTTGTTAAATTGTCTGTCATTTGGAACAGCGCAAATCCAATTGGTTTCACCTTTTTCGGGAATTTTTTTGGTGAGGTCCGACTGGTCGCTCCCGTTCCCCACGATGCCCCGCCTTGCCCACGTTTTATCAGAAGAATAACAACAGAAGGGTTAGTGGGTGAGGTGGATGCGGTGAGGGGTCGTGGCAGGGGGCAGGGCACTTCAATTTCGTGTAATCCCTTTAAATGTGAAACAAACAGACAAACGAGTTGAACTCGTGCCCATTCGTGCAGCATCCACTTCAAATCAGAGCAGAACATTAAAAAGACCCAAGTGGTTGGGGGCAGCCAGCAGCATCAGAAAAAGAAGGGGGAGCCGGGATACGAGGAGGAGGGTAGAAAATGAAGTTGGCAACTTAAATGAGAAACTAAAATATCAAGCAAAAAGATTTAAACATTTTTATCGCATAATGAAGTTTTTATACCCTTAAAAATGATTAGGCATAGCTCAGACTTTTTGAAATCTAAATAAATCTCACTTTTGAAATCACCAAGAGGTAGTTTTTGTCATGCCTTAGATCTTCTACTAGTTTTAGGAGTATTTGCAAAGAAGAGCGATTTTAAACTCTCCAAGAAAAGGACTAATTTTTAGACGACTACTACTAAATCTCAGCTTCTTCATCTACTACTTTTTCTCCCACTATTTTCCCTTCTTTTAGTACCGAATTGATTTCTGCGACTCCTGCAATTAGCTGACAATTTTATGGAAATTAGGTGCTTTAAATATTTGCTACCTCCCGCGGCTGCTTCAAGTTACCCTCCTTAGTTTTACTACTTTTTGAGTACTATAATTTGAACCCTTTTTCTAAGGCTTGATGCTTTTCTCTTTGAGTCCTTGATACCTTTCTTACTCCCAGATCACAGCCTTTACCTTATCCTAGTCAGCCCGCATACTTTCGTATATTTCTAAAGATGAAATCTTACAGTCAGTTTATCTTCTTACCGTTGTACCCTTAACCCCTTACCTTATTCTCTTTAATCTCAGCCGAACCAATATACCCTTTTGGCAGTTAGAATAGAGAATCTAAGAAAACTCACCAACTGGAAATGCACATGCCTGAAGTTGCACTCGGCAAAGGCGCCAAGTTGGATGTGAAGGGTGAAAAGGGAACGGTGACTTGGCAGTGAAACCCTTACAAAATTTGATTTCATTATATGTGGAAAAAAAGAGAGAGAAATTTTCTAAAATGACAAATTTTCTTTTCTTATTTCTTTGCCCTGCCCGTGTGCGTGTGTGTGGGGAAAATTGTCGCTCTGTCTGAGATTTTGTTTTTTATTATTACATTTTTTTATGTACAATCAAACATTGATGTCAGAATTTAATATGCTGTATAAATCGTTTTGAGTCATTGACACATTTCATGCCCCCACCGCCCCGCACAGTCAGAGCCCGACAAATAACCCAAGCGTACTGTGCATTGTGTATGGATGGTTGGCTGGCCGTGTGCCTGTGTGTAAGTGTCGCTGTTTGTTGGTGTATAAAAAATATTTATATTTACAGATCTGCCGAAACCCGCCCGCCCCCTCACTGCAGTACTTATGATATTTTTTGTCTCTTTTGCTCGCCCCCGTGCGGGGCACACTCGTTGATATTCGCCTAGGACGACCAGTCATTGAAAAATACAAGAGCACAACCAAACACACTTGTGTGTATGAAAAATATTTCACTCTTATTGCTTTTCGAAGGTTTCCCCCAGCCCTGCCCTCGTGCAGTTTTATTTTTGTATTCTTCATTCTTTGCAGTGGTTCACATTTCATTTATTTTCACTTCCAATCGACATGGCCCGCGGGAGTTACTATATGAGCAAGAGGGGAGCGGTGGGAAAATGCTCTTCACAACTTAATACACTTTATTATTGAAAATATTTTTTATTACAAGTGCTGCGTGAATTGCCGATGAGAGGTGAGGAGCCCTTCGACCTCCTAGAATTGCTGGCCCCTCGCTTGCGAATTGCGGGCGCGGTGCGGTGAATGCGTGTGATTTGCTTGGCTTTCACCTGCCCCCCTCCGCGGACGGTCATGAATTTTATTTTCAGTTTTATTTCGAGCCGATTTTCCATCTCGATTTACCGCTTTTTCAACCAGCGACCACCGCCCCCTCCGCCTACCCCGTACACATATTTTGTTTGGTATTTTTCCTGGTGTTTCTGGATTTCTCTTGTTGTTGGTTTTCATGTTGCATGTTAAACTGACTTCTGAAGTTCCACCCAAGCGCCGGTTGGGCAATCCCGAGAGCGTTCTGGTTTTTTTTTTTTTAATTCTGGTATGTTTTTTTTTTTTGGTATTTTTTGTTGGCTTACAATTTTAATGGTTCGCGAGAGTCAGAGATTTCCTTTTTTTTTGTGCGGCGCATTGTTTATTTTAATTTACATGATTTTTTTCCTTTGCGGCCGCCACCACAAATGTGGCAAGTGTGTGCGTGGGCCCAGGGGCCCAGGCTCAGGACGCCAGAGTCATTCTGATTATTGTCCAGGTTTTTGGTTTCGCTTTTTTTCTCGGACTTTTCGCCGGCCTCCCCAAAGTCGCGTGGCCAAAGTTGAACGGCTCTGGTCGGTGGGCGGGCCAGCCAGATCGGGGGCGGATGTCACGCTCGGGGGTGTGGCTAGGTAGAAAAAGTTGGCAAATTATGCAAATGATTTTCGTTGAACTTTTTTTTCGGCTGTTTGTCTGACAGTGAAAGCGACACAGCGCACGCCAGGCGAAGGGCGGAGGCTTTGCAAAGTCCTGGTGGCAATTTAATGAACTACTTTTATGCGAACGTTGCTTATTTATGACGATGCTTCATCTCTGAGCCGGCAGTCGGCAGCCGTTACGCCCGGCCTACCTACCACCTACCACCCAGCATCATTGCCTTTTTGCTTCATTTTATAAACCTGAATTCAATTAGAAGGCAGTGATGCCGCCGTCGACGCCTCGGCTGCTGCCGCCATCTTAGCATTTTGCCACCGCAGCCAACTTCACAGGAAACTCAACATCCACACGCTCCGCTCACCCACACAACAGCATCCACTTTATTTATATCCACATTCAAGCCAAACTGCCTCATTTGCAAAACTTTCTGCTCTTCTGTCTACACGAATGAATAACGGTAAAGGGGGTGGGAAATCGAGTATGTGAATGAGTGGCTGAGTGGGTGGTTGGATGGGCGGAGGTGGGCTGCACAGCGGGACCTTGCCGCTGTGTTCCATGTGTGCCAGTGCCGGCGTCGGTGGGTTGTGTTGCTTTGTGGATGTGTCAGTTTGATAAATGATATCAATTTCTTATAAACTCTCGTACCGCCAGCCCTCCCTCCCGCCGTTTGCCGCCCGCTAACCGCCAACACCAAAGGCGTTTAAATTTATTTCGAAAATTTTGGTGTTCGTTTCGCTTCTCCTGGTTTTTTTTATTTTGTTGTTGTTGCCTCGGTTCGCCTGAGCGGCCTTCAGTCATTTGCCAATTTGACGGGTTCCCTTCCTGGCCCCTCCCGCGCTTCCCCGTTAACTTCATTCTTTCCGCCGAATCACTCATTACATTTGTCGCACTTCGGCCGCCCCGCCCACACAGGCACTTGAATTTTTAATGCTTCTTCGCTCTGCTCATTTGACAGTCGTCGAGGGGGCAACGGGGACACGAAGTCGGCGGCAGTCTGGGGGTAACCATATGAATTTTTAATGACCATCAACGGCGCCTAAGCCGCAGACCCTCCCATCCTTTTGCCTATAGCTTGACGTCTACCTTCCCTCGAACGAACTCCTGGCTCTATGGTAATTTCAGTTATGAGTCCTTTTCCCACTCCACAAAGGAGTCGGTTGGAAAAAAAAAAAATGCCATAAAATCTCAGACATAAAGTTTTCTTTAAGGAAACAAATTTGGCCTTTTTCCTAGAACCAATTGGGGAATTTTGTGGTCTCTCTTTTTATAATCCTGGAAAAATCTTTAATTTGGTTGTTACATTTTTTTTCCCCTGAAATTTGTATATTTTCTGTGTAAATTGTTTCTTCAATTTGCCTAGAAAACTTGACAAATTTAATGACGAATTTAACTCGCCAAGATTCCGAAAAATTGAAACCAATTTCTCATGCGATTTTTATCTGACTTCCTTTTATTGTTTTCTAATTTCCTTGATAATTTCCAAAAATCAATTCTGCCTGTCGCTAGAACAGCAACCAACTTCTCTACCTTCCAGCCAGCCAACCGACCGTCTGTCCGTTGGACCGGCAAACCGTTCTCATAAAGTTGCCAGTCTAACGAGGGGAAATCAAGGGAAATTTTTCGCCCCGGGTCACAATTTATCGGCAAGAATTAGATGGCCAAGGAGGGGGCAGACCCACGACTCCCTGATAAGCCAAGCAAATGAAAGCCACCGAAATAGACCTACCCACACACACACACACACACGGGCTCGCAGGCAGGGCACATTAAGAGGCGGTGAAGGGAACGAACGCGGCTTGGACCACCAAAGAGACCGGTCAAGGGTCTCGCCAGAGAAACGACGGTCATTCAAATTGCCTGCCTGAAAATGAGCAGGGAAAACTTACAAGTTATCAAAGCGGCAGAGAGGAGGGCTTACGGAATTGATGGGCCCAGCTGAGCTTCACCGATAGGCCCACCAAAAGCGGCCGTCAGCCAATTCGTCAGTTTGTCTGGTCCGTCTCACCATTTGTCCGGTTGTCCCTGTCTAATCTTGAAACACTGACCGCCGGCGGCCATTCAAACAACTTAAGGAACCCAAAAATTTGTAACTCATTAACACGAAGACAACGCAGAAAGCAGCCAAACCAACCGACAGACCTCACCGCCGGCGGACTGCCGACGACTGCCAGCGCTGCTGACTGCCTGATAAATGTGTCATTTGGGTTCCCTTTTGGCCGGCCTGTCTCATTTAGGGTTGCCATTAACTAATATTTAATTATAAACAAATAAGTGGGCTGGCTGGAGGGGAAGGGCAGGGAAGGTCGCGGCCGGTTGCCTCAGGTGGTTTGTGTGGTCGGTTGCATTGGGTTGATTAATTGGCCGCCATCTAAAATGGAAGATCTGTGGGAATCCGGAGAGGCAGCGGCAACGATTGACGGATAGTCGCAGACGATTGACAGCTGGACAGACGGCCAGCCTGGGTTCTTATCGTCGTTGGGTCATCACGAAATGCAAATAAAGAAAAACAAACCTTGGTGACTTTAAAAAATGCCATAATTTTCCCTACCCGCCTCGCCGACTGACGTTTGAAAATCCCAACCTCGGAAACCAAAAGATAACAAAAAAAAGAACCAAAGTCAACACAAAGAGAATTGAAAAAGGGACCGGGGACGGAGGATATGGGATTGGGATTGGGTAGAACGAAGAAGAAGAAAAACATTAGCATATATCAATGCCAAATGCAAATAAATCATCAATAACATTTCTCTACCACTTATGCACCACTTACAGATACCCTCGCACACACACCAGGACACCCGGCCACACAAAGGAGCCCATGCGGCACGAGGAGCCCGAGGAGCCGGCAGAAGAGCCAATCGTCGACATCGAGCGACCGTCAAAGAGGAAACTCCACGCCGAAGAAGTTCAAGGAGCCCTCCAACGCGGGCAGGAGAGAGGAAAAGAATTGCTGGCTGGCGTTGTCGTGGACGTCGCTGTTGCCGTCGCTGTCTCTGCTGGCGTCGCTGCCGCTGCTACACCCGCGCTGCGTTGGCTGCTGCGGGTGAAGTGAATTTGACTTTCGAGTGCAGCCTGCAATTTCCATTTGGCGGGCAGCTTGGTTTTTTTTTGCTGCTGCTGCTTCTGCCCCTGGGGAGTGTTTTTCATTCGAGTGGCTTGAATGGAAAGCGCGGAAAATGTAAAAATCTCATCGCAAATTCCCCGCCACCGTCCCTGCCTGTCATATGCGCGCCCCCCCGTCTGTCCGTCGGACGTGTGCGCCTAACTAAGGCGCCTTGCATAAATTTTCCGCAGGCGTTCTCAGTCAAGAACCACAAAAGGATCAACCAAATAAAACTCCATATAAAATATACCTAGAGGCGGCAAGGCGTGCCCAGGGTGGCAGGGGCACATAAGCAGCTCACAAAAAAAAGAACCCGAAGGAAGGAAGGAAGCCCAGCCAGGCAGGGGGGACGCATCTTCCAACCGCAAATGGCAAAGCAAACAGAGCAAAAAAAAAAACCCGAGCCAAAAAAAAAAATGAAAATTTTATGCGTTTTTAAAATGTTGGCAATCGACAGAGGCAACAACTCGCAGCGACGCCGGCCGAGGCAGAGGCCAGCGATTGCAGCGCTTACGTCAGCGCCGGCAACAACTGCGTAGAGGATTACGTTAGCAACATTGTTGCTAGGCCACAAGCTCAGCAACAAATCAGCAGACGGCGGAGGAGGCCCGCGAGAATTGCTGCCATGTCAGTAGCCACAGCGGCAACAATGGCAAGATTACGAGCAACAACAACAAAGACTATAAAGAGCATTAAAATGCCAGCAAAGGCACAGCAACAACAGCAATGCACCATCAACAACGCTTAGTCAGGCCGGCAACAGTTTAAGCACCAGCAACATTGGCAATTGCAGGAGTTTTGCTCTCAGCAGTAACACAAAACTGAGCCACGCGACAGCTGCTACATATTTACTCATAACAGCAACAACATCAAAGTCGTCAACGACCTTCAAAGCAGCAACATCGTTGGGTTAAACAGCAACAACCACAATCGCTCTTACCAATAAACGGCAGCAACAATCGTACTTCAATCAACAACCACAGCTGGCAACATGAAGCCGATAGCAACAACATATCGGGAAACCACAGCAACAACAACAAGCTTAGTCGCCGCAGCAACAGCAGCATCACCGGCAACAGCTGTTGTAGTTAAACCAACAGAAATCGCTGCCTAGGCCGCAGCAACATTAGCAGTCGTCACGACACCAACGGCAGCAACAACAGCAACAGCAAATTGAAAGACGCAGGAAAATTTAAGAAAACCGCATGTGAGCACGTTTCATGAAGAAACCGCAGCGGCCGGCCACACCAGCGGCAGCAAAAGTAAACACAACTAGCAGCACCAGCAACAACAACAACAGCCAACGAACCGGCAAACCAACTGAACCATCAACAAATCAAATAAAGACACCCCTCCCCGCGTCGTGCTAGAAAATCCCCGGGAAAAACGCTGATAAGCAAAAAAAGGCATCGCAGCTCAGCGTCCTCCGTCGGCAGGGCCGGCAGCCAGAAGTGAACGAAACCCGCCAGCGAGCGGAAGACGCGAACCGAGTGAACCGAAGAAGCGCCAAACGAAGAAACCAGCAGATCCTGGCCCTCTCGTCGTTGTCGTTGCCGAGAGGTCCTGGCAATAACTCCAAATTCTTGATGGTTTGTTGACGATGCCGGCTAAAGTTTTCCCTGCCGCAGCTCGCGCTGCGTCTGTAAACATTTGCTTGCCACCCCCAACCCCCCCGCCCGTTGGATAACTCTTTTTTCGGCAGCAGGGGGTGGGGTGGCTGCTTGGTGGCAACATTGATAAACGCCCCCCCGGTTTGCTACAGTTACAAATTTGTAGTCGCAGCTGTTGGCAGGGGCGGATGGCTGTTGTTGTCGCCGCTGTTGTTGCTCTTGTTGTTGCAACAATTTATAAAATGTAACAAGGGCCACTCGACAGCCCAAGCGAGGCGGCAGCCAAGACAAAGCGAGCCAGGACGCCTGCCAGCAGCCGGCGAACCCGTCGTCCGCCAGCCGCCCACGCGAGGGCACAAGTGCAATGCATAAAATTTATAAAAACAAAGAGTGCGAAGGAGAGCGAAAGGGAAAGACAGCAAGTCACTGTAAATCCCGCAAATAACAGTAAAAAAGTGGGAGAACAACTGGCGGAAGGCGAAACGCGAGGGCCGCTTCTTTATTTTTGGGCCATAAACAAAACCCAGCAAATCGATAAATTCCAAGACGGCGAAGACGATATAAACTGCAGCTGTTGGGGCAAATTCCCCTCCCCCCATAGCCTCCGCAAAGCTATGAGATTAAATAACAGAGTCGAAGCGGAAAGAGCCGTCGTTTGGATGGGTGGTGGCCGGAGGTGCGCAGGATATTCCACCTGCCAGCTGTGTATCCTTTTGTATTTACCGTTAAATTATACGCGCTCTGCTTTTTGTCATCTGGCGCTCGCATGCGTGTGGGCGTCCGTGCAACCCTGCGAAAGCGTCAGACAAGTGAGACTTAAGTGAAATGGCAAAGCTAACGATCGGAAGACGCATATTTCACCGAAGCTACTTGGCCTTAACGTAAGGATATTTCAGAATGATGGCCACAAAAAAGTTGCCACACATCTGTGAGAGGATTCACAGGAATCCCAGAGATAGAAACAAAGAATAAAGCCAAATTGGCTTTACAGTGGATTTATGGTTTATTCTTTTCAATTGGATCTGCGGGAAGAAATAATAAATATATTTTGAATTGGATTTCCAAGAACCTTATAATCCCAAGCAAGAGCTAAAATCATCATTGGGGAGGCCAGGAAGACCGGATTTCCAGTCATAGAAAGTAGATTCTCAGAAAGCCTTTTATTGAAGTCTCTCTAGAGACAAAAATCATTCAGATTTGGAGCTCAGGAACGGACCCATTTTCCGCCAAAAAGCTTAATGAATAATGGATTCTCAAGACACCTTGAAATGAAGTCTGTCTAGAGAAAAAATCATTCCGATTTGGAGCTCAGGAAGGATACTTTTTCTGCCACAAGGGTTTATAAAAAATGGTTTTCCAAGAAGCCTTGTATTGAAGTCTACCTAAGCACTCAAATCATTCAGATTTGAAGCTCAGGAACAGACACATTTTCAGCCAAAAATCCCAACAAAAAACGATTTAAGGATTGTCTTCAACCACCAAAGTTTTCAACTGCCGACCGCTGCAAAACGGCACTTTTAATGTTTGAAATCCTTTTACCTCTTTTCAAAGATTTCGTGTTAATTAGCGTGCAATAACAATAAGAAAGGTTAAAAATCACTAAAGGATACTTTCGGCATTTATAAGATAATTTTGCAGGTGAAATGAGGCATTCCGGAATTGCCCAATTGACAGTGCAAAAAGACACTCCAGATTCAAGTGCGCGTGAGAAAACGATAGTCCCGCAGCCTCCCGAAGGCTTTTACCTCCCTCCCCTTTATCCGGTCGTGGCTTTTGAACCGCCGCAAACGAAAGGCCAAAATCTTTTCAATTGCACAGACTAAAACCGCTACCCCGCCCTTTCCCCTGTCAGACTGTCTACTATTCGGACTAATCGCTCAGCATTTCAATTCGTGGGTTCCATTTCAGACGCCCACCCAGCCACTCGGTGTTAAGCTGAACGAGCGGCAGCCCGGCAACAACAACCACAACAACGTCCAATGGAAAATGTTGCTGCCGATGCTGGAAACCAACAAGCACACACCGAAAATACCAAATTGCAAAATGAGAAGGACAACGCGAGGAGCTCGCACCGCCCCACCGTCGCCAGTCACTGCCGCCCGCTCGACGCTTAGGAGAGCCATGCAGAGACGGCTCCCACGCCTCCAGGGGGCGTTACTGTGGCCGCTCCTGGTGCTCCTAGTGTCGCTGTCCGTGGCACCACAGCCGATCCAGGCGGCGCCGGACAAGTCAGGCGTCGGTGGGGGCCTCGGCGGCGGCGGTAATGCCGCCAGCGCCACCCCACCGGGGGCCCTGAATGCCAATCTCACGGATTTGGCCAGTCCCGGTGTGTATAATTTGCGAAATGTTTTTTAATGCTAATTACGAAATCCATAGACGAATGCGTCCTGCCGTCGTCTGTGCCAGCGATTGAATCGGGCGGGTGGGTTGGTGATTTTGTGTGGTTGTGTGGGCATTTCCGGCTTCCGTTTCCGCTGTAAACGCAGCGTGTGGCCTCGGAAAACTATTAGCCACTTTGCGTTAAATAACCAGGCTGCCGCCCCCTCCTGCTCTCGGCCACGCCCCAAAGCCGGCAAAACACTAAGCATCAATTAACCCAATTTTCAGAATCCATTTTCACCTGAAGGCGGACGGTTCGCCCGCCCACCCACTTCGCTTGGCTGCCCCTTTTTTTTGCCTGTTTTGCTGTTTGTTCTTTGCTTTTGTTTTTGCCGTTTTCTTTCATTTTGTTGGCCTGGCCAACAACCTCCAGCCACCACCAGCCAACCCCCCGAGGTCTTTAATGCTACCCTGCCTTCCGGTATTTTGCCCCCCACCCGACGTTGGCTGCTCTTAATGCCAAGTGAGCTGGAGGCAGCCGGAGCCGGGGTGGAAGTTGTGGGAGGCGCTGACTGCTTTTCATGTATTTTTCAGCACATTTTCGGGGAAGTTTGGGGCGGCAGCTCTCTCAAGTGGCTCAGGAGAAAACAACAAAAGAACGAGAGAAAAAAAGTCCCCCCTTACCTGGCAAATTCCCCACATATGGCCCGCAAAACGGTGGCTCAAACTCCCACCCCGCCCACTCAATCGCTGGCTTTTTTAGCCCCTGCCCCCCACCCCACGCAGCTTTTCTTTCTCGCTCTCATTCACAGACGTTGGCGTTGCGCTTTTGTTGTAGTTTGGTTTGGTTTTTTGGAGGGATCGACGTGGGAGGAGGAACAGGACGACAGCGATGGAACCGCTGGCCAGCTCAAGGAATAATTTATAGCATTTTTTTCTACCCCACAGCTGAATTAATTTACAAGTTCTCATATTTCAGCTTCAAAAAAAAACACCCAGAAAATAACCTTAAAATCTCGCAGTTTTTTCAGGAATTTTACACAATTTTGTTTCATTTTCAGCTTTAAAACTTTGCCTCGGGCAGTAAAATTGAAAACTGCAGACGAGCGGAAAACTCTACTTAATGTTTTTGTTTTTAACACAAATTAGCCAAATCAGAAAACTTTTCAGGTGAATGCACAGACGAGGATTGACGGGGCTGGAAGGCGATTTAAACTGGACTTCTTCTAATTTGTATATTTTTGCAGCGCATTAAAATTAGTTAAAAAGTTCAAAAGGTAAAAATGAATGAAATGAAATACAAAATAAGCTCAAGAATTTTCTGACAAGCATCAGAAATTGTCCGAAAATGAAACCCAAATTTTTGGATCAATTTCCGTTTCGTTTTGGAGATTAACCCATTAAAATTCTTGTCTTTCCGCTTTGCTGGTTGAATTTCATTAGCCATGAAAATTAACCACAAAATCTCGCCACAAAATTCGGGGCAGATTCCCTAAATATTTTAAATTGCTTCAAATATTTTCAGCCATAATTTTCCTTTTTGAACGAACGTTAACCGATGCCCTCATAAAATCTGCATAACGCATAATTTTGCCCAGTCACCTCATCACGGGACTCATTACGAATTGATGACTGCAGTTTAAAAATTGTTCGAGGCAACAAAAAAATATATTAAAAATGGAAAGGAAATTTAAGCAAACTGCGAAAAACTAAATGAAATTAATTTACATCATTTCCATGCGAGGCTTGGTTTTTTACTTTTTGTTCTTTTTACGGCTTTGATTTCGCCGTGAATTATTCATCGCCGCGCAGGTAAGGCAACCTAAAAAAATCGATTTATTTCTTGTGTGACTTTAATTTTGATTGTAATTTTCAGGGCGATTATAATTTCCAAAGAATGAATTTTTAAAGCCACCCAAGGATGGAATCACCCAGCAGTCCCAATTGTGTGGGGGTGACAAACTCGATGAGGTTGGTCAACTCGAACGCCTGATTGATTGGCCTGCCATAGCGGCCACAATCGAGGGCCGCTGGAAAAAAGTGAAAGGTGCAGTTGTCAAATGTCAAATGGATTGGTAAGTACAAAGCGTTTTAGAGTTTTGTAGCCAGGAAGTCGGCGGCGGCGGCCTCTCTGTCAGTTTGGCTTAGCTGAACGGCTGGCTCGGCCATTCGGTCGATCAGTCGACCGTACGGCTGACTGGACAGTCACTCACTCAGTCACTCGGGTCCATCAGTCTTCCCTCAGGTAGATGAAAAAACTTTTTGCCGGCCTACACTCGCTGAGACCCCCAAGTCGCCCCCTCAGTCACAGTCGCTGTCACTTGAAACTCGTTCCCCAGACTGCATGTAGTTCTCGGCTGAGATATCCCCGGACTCGAATGATAGGCGATTGTGTCTTTTATGCGTTCTACCTGGACCATCGCAGATAAGGCAACTTTGCCGGGCCGGCTTGCAAATGAACTCCGGCTGTCCTCGCTCGCCCTCCCCCGATAAGAGCGATAAAGTCAATCAATCAAACCTTAAAAAGTCTTTTGATCTCTCGACTTAATTAATAAGGAACGAGCGACTAAATGACTATAAATAGTGCGCCGGTAGAGCTCGGCTAGTTTGTTATTTTGCGGCACAAAAGGCCCGGTAACTTGATCTGTCGGCCAATCCAGCCACCAATTTGACCATATCGAGAAGGGGGAAGCTTTGGGAGACAATGGGTCTTTTGTTGCGGGGGCAATTTATCGATCGATTGATTATCAATTTGCTGTTTGTTGTTTGGGAAGAGAAAAAAACTCAAACCATTTAAGCGATAAAATCAAAGCAAATTTAAAATCATCTGAATGATTTTTATGATATCATCGATGGTGTCAAATTTCCAAATTGACTTGTCACAGGCAACAGCTCCAGAGAACCAAATGCGACATGATTGACACAACCCATAAAGCAAAGATTTTGAATAATTTTTTGTCGGAGAAAGGCAAAGGGAAAAGAAATTCCAAGCAATTAGAACCCAGAAATTTTAATAAAAACGGAAAGGAATTTTTGTCGATCGAAAAAAATTTCTAAAACATTTCTTAAAACTTTTCGAATCAAGGAATAGCAATTTATCTCTAGGATTCTAAAATTGAACTTCAACCTTCGAGAGAATTTAATCACAAATATGCAATTCCAAGTTAATATTTAGAATCCTTTAATTGGCCTTCTTATTGATTTCCGCATCCTTTGCTAAGGAGCTGCTTTTGATTTCTGGTTTCTAAGAATTACAAATTTACTTGTGCTCTTCAATTAGCATCGACGGGAAACAGAAAACTTATCCGCTTCCTTTTTACCCCCCTCCCTTTTCATCCTTTCTGCTGATGTTGCCTGGAAGGCCCCCACTCAAAAAACTTGAACAATAATCTTTTAAATTCCCCTCACTTGCCCCACTTACAAATGTAGGAAGCAGAGATGTGCTCCCAATATCCCCCCGCCCCCTCCCCCAACACAACCAATTGACCTCATCAGTCTTTTGTACTTTTCCATTACCTTTTTTTTTCTTCTTCAAATTGGCCCCATCAATTTAAGAATTGCCTTGCCCCACGCCTCAGCCCCTTCCGCTCACTCATATCGTCCAATAAAACTTGGAAATGGTCAGAATACAAAAGAAGCAAACAAAGACGAGAAAAGAACAACAAAAAATACCCAGGAAAGTAAGGAAAAAAACTTGTACCTCTGCGTCATAATGGTCACCTCACCTATCCCGAAACTTATCGAAGGTGAAACTTTTTCAACCTCAAATGCTGGGTAATCCCAGCCCCCCAGCTTTGTGAACAAATAGTTGGCCATAAGAAGTTGTTCAAAATATTTATTTACTTTTTAGAGTTGCAACATATTTCGTGTCCTGGCCCAAGAATAGAAACAGAAACTGAAGCACAAAAAGAAGGAAAAACGGAATCCCTTGGGAAAAATTGCGAGGGCAGTTTGACCTGCCCCAGGAATCCTTATGCACCTGACCTTTCTCGAAGCCAAGTGGCCCAGCTGGTCGACGAGTGGATGCAAAACTAATAACAAATCTTTTCATTAGTTGCGTTAGGCAAACAACGGACACCTCAAGCGAGGGCCGCTGGACGGGGCGAAAGTTAGTTAAAAACTGCACTTTGGGGTAAACAAAAATGTTGGGGGACCGGACAGACAGCCACTCGGCCAGCTGAATTAGCTAAACCAATAAACCCAAAGAAACCGAAGGACTCGCACCCGACAGACAAAGTTCGCTCACTGGAAGTTTTTCCAGCCTGGCCAGGCCATTTCATTGGTGAGGATAATGAAAACACAACATTTTCCTTTGCACTTTTCTATTTATATAAAGTTATGCGTATATGACGAAGGCAGTTATTCTTGGGTGCGCTGAAAGTTTCCATTAATAACTTGAAAATATTTTAGCTTAAAAACTCGGGGGCGTGGTTGGGGGCGGGCCTTTTAACAGGTCGACCAACGCTGCTTCCTCCACGCGGCACAGTTGTGTGCTTGGCTGAGGCAAAACGCTCCAAGCGACTAACTGTACTTTTGCAAGTGGAAATTGTTGATGTGTCTGTGTGTAGTGTGTGTGTGTGTGTTGTCGTTGAGTTTGGCTAAAAGTTTGCACTGTTGTTGTTGCTCCAAAACAAATCAAAGGAGTTGGGACACACAAAGTTTATTCTGTTTTTTTTTATTCTCTACGCCTTTTCGCCTTCGCCGTACGCTCCTGCGGCCTCTGCTGGCTTCACGGCTTGATGAGTGGGCGTGACCCCGCCCTTCGCTCCACGCTGACTGAATGAGTCCTGGCAGCTCTTAGCTACCCTTGGCTGCACTTGTACCGCTGCCTCTTTACCTTCGATACATCCAACCCCGCCACCTTTTGATGTATATTTTTTTTGTTTTTTTTCAGGGTGGCCGATGCGGGCTCTCCAGCAACAAAGACAACGCGGACAACAACACACAGCCCACCATGCCAATGGCAATTAAAGTAACAAACTGAAGGGGGGGATGGAAAAAAAAACTTTAGCCATAAAAACAACTATGGAAAATGGGTAAAAACTCTCGTAATAAAGGAAAATTATTATGAATTTCTATTTGCTGTGCGAGTGCACGCGGCTGTGTGTGTGGGTGTGACGCGTTTTACAAAATGATTTCAATGACTCAAAGAGACAGCAACAACGACAATAACAAGAACAACAACAATGGCCAGCAACTGTCCCCCTTACCAAAGACAATAAAAAATACGCGACAGGCAGTTAGCCGAGGCATGGCGAGAACGAGAACGGGACAGAAAGGATACTCAAAGTGGAAAGAAATTAAATGACGAGGAAAAATATATAAAGAGTAGAAAGCTCCTAGAGCAAAACAACAACAGCAAAGTTATAACCAAAAGTACATTCAGCTGCCAGTTTGCCAAGTTGGCCCGATTGCTTGGCCGGGGCGGCTGGGAGGCGCGGCAACCGCTTGTTGGCCAACGGACCGGGCGTGTTGTTTGCTCACAGAAATGAAATAAAATGAAATCATTTACAGCTGAGATCGTTTGGTAATTGAAAATAGAAAATAAAATTAGAAAAAGAAAGAAAATAGAAAACAGAAATGAGAAATGCAATAAATGCGAAAGCGAATCGCAATTTCTTGCCCCCCAGCAAAATATGAATTCGCTAAAAGTGAGCGAAATGAAATAAAAATATATTCTATATATTAATAATTTATGTAGAGGTAGAGAGAAAGAGCGTTTATAAAAACCCTTGAGAGCTTAAAAAATACATAGGAATTAATTTGCATACTTTGAAAGTAACAAGAATATTGTGAAACTTTTTTGAAAATTGTAATTTAATCTGTAAGAATTTATGAAATTATAATTAGTTATTTAAATTGTTTGAAGATATTTAAAAAACTACAAACTAAATAAACAGAAATTTTAAAATGGAAAACAATTTGTATGGCATTTTCTTATGGAAACAAACATTATTTCAGGTTCAATAATAAGTGCCCTCTTGAAGGTGGAAAGAGTTTTATGGACTTCTCAAACTTAAAGTCTAAATCAGTTCAGGCTTACAAGCTGCACAATCTGAAAGTTAAAGGATTTTAAATCGAATATTTAAATCGACTGAGGTCTAAAAAACCGGACCAATACAGTTCTTGTATCTCTCCGAACATCAACTAATTGTGAATCTTGGATTATAGCGGATTGAATAGGAATGAATCAATTTTCAATTTCTAGTACTTTTCAGGAGGTTTTAATCCACCTTTTTCATCGCATGCGGCAACCTTGAAGTAAGAAAATTAGAAAATGATAGTGAAAAGCCTTCTTATTATCTCGTTAACTAATCTTCAACCTGCCAATTTTATTTGGCTAAAATGCACTAATTTTTTTTTAGCCCTTAAAAGCCCAATTTGCAGTTTGCGAAGACTTCCCACTTTAAAGTCCTTGCTTAATTTCTTTCTCGATTTCCCCTTTCTGAAAGCTCTTTCTAATTATTTCCCATTGTGGATTAAAAACTTGCGACTCATATGAATGATGA
>JBAMCP010000190.1:0-79261 GCA_037075105.1 Lissocephala sabroskyi
ACAGCACCCACACACATGCATATGCTCATGGATTGCAGAGGATTTTTTGAGATTTATTATGTGCATGTGGGTTCCAAAAATGAATATTTACAGTAACTGCACCCCCGCCCCCCCCCCCCTCCACACACACACACACACACACACATACAAAATAGAAATTTACAAAAGTAAGCAGATTTTCAAATACCTTGGACTTGAGTCATTTTGAATGTGAACGAAGACATATGCATGAAATGAATTAATATTTCAAGATGACGATCAAATAAAGAATGAAAGATGAGAAGAAACATTTGTAATTATATTGTTAAGTTTTAAGAAATTTTTTGTAATAAAATTTCTATATGAATAATTCAAGCCAATCCGAGTTTTCTTCGACTCCTCCTTTCCGCTCCTCTCTAGGGAACCGTGTAGAGCTCCAGGCTGCTGCCGCTGGACCTCCACCCGGACTGCCGGTCGTGCGGCACATGATGGTCACACAGGATACAGTCCACCTCCAATTCCAGGCTGCACTCCCGGCAGTAGGGAACCTTGCATTTCGGGCAGAAGAAGAACTCGTCGTCTGCAAGCAAAACAATGCAATGAATGTCCTACTATCCTTGAGTGAAGTGAAGCTCACTTTCGTGCAGCCCGCAAATGAGGCACTTCCGCTTGGCGCACTTCCACGACTTCAGCCAGCCGAAAAGCCTCGGGCAACCCAAGCGCAGGTGCTGCAAAGAAACCTCAAGCAACAGGCGGCAGGAATTGGGGCACCTACCAGGCAGAAGTTGTGTGAGTCGTTTATTTTGTGGTAGGGCACGTTCTCCTCGGCTCTCTGGAGCAGGATCTCAAAGGCCGTCTTCCGCTCGCGCAGTATTCGGTTGTAGAGGCAAAGGATGCGCTGCTTCTCCCGCTTGCGGTAGAAGTAGCTGCAGATGACGCGGCGCAGGCGCAGCAGCTCGGTGCTCTGGTAAATCAGCAGCACGATGGCCAGATACAGCAAAGCCAGCTTCACGTAGAACCTGAAAGCCCCCAAACCCATCAAAAAATAGCTATTGAATTTCAGAGCCCGTAAAAACTCGCAAACGCTTGCGAGCGCGTACTCCTGGCTCGCCCGCGGGCTATTCCTTCTATCTTCATACAGACAGAAGTTGTGTGAGTCGTTCATTTTGTGTTAGGAAAAACTCTCATTGGCCCTGGTAAATCAGCAGCACGATGGGCAGATACAGCATGACCGACTTCACGTAGAACCTGAAAAGCCCCAAGCCTATCTAAAACTAGCATGCAAAATGCTCGCGAGCGCATGCTACTGACTCGCCCGCCGGCAATTCCCTCAACAAAGACAACTTGGCATCACGAAGACAAATTGCCTAGCATTTTTCTCACCCTCTCTATCTCCCACCAGCTTCTCTGTGGCGGGTTCCTGGAGGGCTCGCGTAGGCGGGCGCCTCGGGAACGCTGTGAAAATTAAAGTCCGCTCACCTTTGCGGCAGTTCCTTCGCCACTGGCAGGCAAGGCTCGTTGGTGGACACCGTGTACACCTTCTCGTGCATGTTGAAGTTCTTCATCGTCCTGCGCAGCATCTCCGCCATCAGCCCAGTACCGTTAATCTGCAAGCAGTAAGACAGTCAAAGCGAAACCCCCATCCATCGAGCCTTACGTGGAACTCAACCCGATGCTCGCCTTCCTGCTGGTAGGTTATAACCGAGTGCTTGCGTACGATCTCCATTATGGTGACCAAAAGACGATCCAGCAGCAGAAACACCAGGGCCATGGCCACCTCCAGCGACAACTGCAGCAGCAGGAAGAGCACCGCCTTCGACTCGCCGCTGGTGCGGCTGCACATCTCGTCGATGTCCACGTAAGTTTGTCGCTCGTACTGAAATACCCAGACCAAGTCAAGAGGTTGCCTACAAGGAGGCTTCTTCCGACCTTACACTTTTGAGGGGGAGGATGGCGCGCTTGCCGGCCTTCTTCTGCCGCGCGTCGAGGTGCTTGAAGTAGTCAGTGATGTATTTGTTGTCGAACTCAACGTGGATGAGATACCGAACGAAGTAGTAGAAGGAGGCTAAGGAAAAGAGAAATCGAAAAGCTTTAAGTCCCCGAAACGTCCCAGCCCGGCCGGTGACACCTACAAAAAATTACGCGGAGAATGAACAGGCAGAGCATCTTTTGAAAGAACGCCATGACCGTATCGAAGAGGGTCTTCTTCTCGAGGATCTGTGCGGTCAGGGCCTCGGTGATCTCCTTAATGGGCCTGCAAAGACACAGGGGGGTCATCGTTGGGCTCACAGGCACCTGCAGCAAAGAACCTGACGGTCTGGTTGAGAGTGTCGTTCCTCAGCTCGTACTCGATTTCGATGGTGGACAGGTTGTCGAAGATCTTGTGCTCGATCTCCTCCAGCTCCGCAAAGTTCTGGCCAAAGTCTGACGGTATCACTCCCGTGGTGTTGCACAGCTCCTCCGGGTTTCCGAGGAGGTCCAGCTTGCAGATTATGTCGATCTTGTAGGGCCAGCAGATGAGCGGGCCCACATATTTGGGGAAATTGTCCTTGCAGTCCTTGTAGGACTCGGCGAAAAGCTTGACGCATACATGGTAGCCGTTGTTCAGCTGGTGCTTGCATCTGTTCTTAATGTTCTCCTCGAACTTGGCCTGGATCTCTTGGGCCCTGGGGGTGGGGGGCTCGGTGGGCGAGCGAACGAAGCGTTTCCAGTCCCATTTTCGAGTGAAAGATTCTTCGTAGTCATTGTCGAAGGTGTAGTCGTCATCACCGTCTTGATTTTCTTTCTCCACACTCTCTGCCGCGTCGGCCGTGTGGTTCCCGGCCGAATGCGACTGCTTCTGAAGGTCGAGATAGAAGAGCAGCTTGGGATCCTCTTCGATATCGTCGTCCCCAATGTCGGCTTCTTCTATCCCGCTTTTCAGCTCGTCGAAAATACCTTTCATCTCCTCGAAGGGCTCCAGGATCTCCTCCATATCGTCCTTGAAGTGCTGCAGGGTCCTCGTGAACGGCTTGGCCACCAGCTCGATCCGCGTCTGCGTCAGGTTGTAGGTCAGTTCGATGGCGCACACAATCGACCGCGCCACCTCCTGGGCATTGTTTGCCATGTTGTTTATAGGCCCTGAGGGAACCTGCTAGGTTTATAAAGAGGAAGGACTCTGATTTCGTCTCACCCGCAATAATCACGGCAAATGCCATGGCGCGCAGGTAGCTTCGCCCCGAGGTGCCCACCAAGGCCACGTAAATGAGCATCATTAAGACCCGCACGCTCTCGCTGACCACAAAGATCAAAGCTGGCGAGGATTGGAAAGTGGGTAACGAAGCAACCACCAGGTGGGGGGAGCAAGTACCGTTAATTACGACGAGAATCGGAATGAGGGGGAAGCTCTCCCCTAGGCTGCTGATGTTGAAGTTGAAGTCCACGAGCATCCACAGCAGAAGCGAGAGGACAAAGCCGATTACAATTCGCAAGGCGTAGCGCAGGACTCGCATGCAGGTGCATCCCCTCTCCCCGCCGTAGACCAGGCAGTACAAGAGGCCGTCGGTGTTCTCAACGGCCCTCCTAAACAATTTGACCAGGAAGTAAAACATTGCGTCGCCAGAGATTTGAAGATCGTCGGGATCGTTTACGTTTTAAGGACTGTTTGAATTCCTGCCTACTTCGTCTCCCAGGCGGAAGCAGTTCGGCATACCAACAGGTGTATATTTCCCCATAAAAATATAAGAAAGCAACGAGGAGGAATTATTCAATAACGTAGTCCTTGTCAAAGTCGTATTTCTCCGTGCTGGAGGATGCGGCTGTTAGGCTGAAGTTGTCCAGGACGTCGGTTAAGTCGCCGATCTTTCGCTCGTTGCGGGCGTCCTTCTTCTTCTTCTTTTTCTGCAGCTCCTTAATGTTCTTGTTGAGCGACTGATTTTCTGCACAACCAAAATGAATAAGTAGATAATCGAAAATCGCCCCACAATTGAACTCACCTTCTAGAAGAAGAACAGGGTCGGCCTTTTCCTTTTTCTCCTCGTCCATTTTCCTCTTGCGACCCTTGGCCCCGGCTTTCTGATCGATTATCACAGCGTCGGCGGAGGTCGAAGGCTTCTCCTCATCCTGCACTGCCCTCGCCTCCAGGGGACCGGTGGAGGTAATTTCCATGACATCGTCGGCCGTGGCCACGCAATGGCTCAAAATGTCCGTCTCCATGGACTCGAAGTTCTCCACATCGAACTCGCGCGCCTCCGTGTGGACAATGGCTGCGCTTATGTGGACCCCGGAGCTCTCTTTCACCTCGGGCGGCTGTGTGCAGTACTTGATTTTGCCTGTGTTCCAGTCGTTGAGGACACTGCGTGCTGCGGCCACCACATCGGGAATGCCCTGTTTCAGGAACTTCCCTGCGCAATGCACACGATTTAGATTAAAGTCATTCACTATGAACTGGTGGGGAATGCTTACCCATTCTGGATGCCTTCTTGGCAAAGAACTCCTCGAAGGTATCGTAGTTTGAAATGTCGTACATCTTGCAGAAGTAGTCCTTGCTGGCCCTCTTAAGGACGCTCTCGGCTACAGTGAAGGGGTCCTTGACGTCCCCCACGCGCTGGGCGTTCTTAAGGACGGCATGCGAGCTTTCCTGGCCTTCAGCGCCACCTCCGCTGGTAAAGACAATTCCGGGGCAGTCGATCAGCTTGATCTTCGAATCGAGCTCGACTTCCTGCATGGCCCTGAGAGTTGAAGTCCTTGTAGTGAAGAAAGGATTGGTTAGGCAAGTGGTGAACTTACTTGGTAACGCCAGGAGTGCTGCCCACCATGCAGGACCGTCCGCGGGTTAGAGAGTTGATGATGGAACTCTTGCCGACATTGGGAATGCCGACGACGCCTACCCTAATCGACGTTTTGATGCCCTTGTTGCGGCAGTAATTGCCCAGCATGGACATGAGCAGCTCGGCGCCAATGCACACGGATCCCTGCATGGCCTTTTCGCTCTTCATTTCACGAAGTTTGCGGCGTCCCAGCCGCGAGGCCTGGTCCTGTGTGGAGGCCTTGAAGGCGGTCACTGGACCCGTGCGCCGAAAGTATTTAATCCAGTTGTTTAGGTTGTCCCTGGGCACCAAGTCCGCCTTATTCAGGACCAGCACCAGCCGCTTGTTTCCAGGCGCGGAACGCACTGCGCGTTCCACCTCATTGCAGCGGGTGCCCAGCGGATCGCGTGCATCCACCACCTCCAGGACGACATCAGCGTTTTCGATCACTTTGCGGAACTCCTTAAAATATTGCTTCAGGGACTGTTCCCTGGTGGTGGCATTCTTGTACTTTTTGCCGTCTTCCTCGGCGTCGTTGTCGTGCATGATGCCGTGGACTGTGCCACGCATGTCAGCGTCTTCGACCATAGACTCGAGGGACTTGAATTTGTTTTGTTCCCGTTCGGCTTTGAAGGCTTCACGGCGGGCCAAGCGCTCTTCTTCCTGGCGCTTCTTGGCTTCCTCCACTTCCTTGAGGATGTCATCTTTGAAGGGGCAGATGTTTGGTATTTGGATGAGTTTCTGTTTTTTGCTGCCCTTCTTGGGGTTTTTCTTGGCCTCTCGACGGACTTTTCTGTTGTGATCGCGGACCTTTTTGTCAATTTTATGCTTGAGGCGGCCCGTCAGGCGCTTCGACTTTTTGGCTGCAATGAAGAAAATGTGTTCGTTTTAGATCTGTTTGTGTGTTTTAAAGTATTTCTACTTACTCTTTAGTTTCTTCAAAGCCATTGCAACGCAATTTAAACCAACACAAAACAAAACACGTGCGTGCCTTGAATTGCTGGATTGTTCAGGAACGAGTGACAGATGAACAAGAACCAGTCTTAAATCTGGTTCATGGGTGATCGAAAAATTTCTTGTTATTTACGAGTTAATAGATCGCTCAGGTGCTCAGCAGACCACTATCTTCTGTGTATTGGCTTTCAGAATGCTTAAAATTAAATAATCCATGTTATCGTTTCATAGAATACAGTGCGCGCTAAAAATAATTTAAAATTTGTTTTAATTATTTGTTGAGTAGAAAGCTTAATTAATTTTTTGTTGTATTTTTTAAAGGATGTATTGATATAAGGATACTTCTCAGTTTCATAAAATTAAATTTGTTGTTGGCAGTTCGATTGCTTGTATCGAATAAATCGGAACTAGTCGGAACCACTAAATCAGCTGCTTGTTTTCGCGCCAATTTCATACGTTTATTTCCATTCGGTGTGTAAACAAAGAATAAATAAACATGTCCACATTAATTGATCAAATCTTGTTTAAATTGGGCCTCAAAGATGAACCAAAGATATTAGAGTGAGTAAAGTTATTTTCTTAAAGAAACCACCATCATTTCACAACCTGTAATTTAGAAAAACCTCCGAATTGATGCGCCTCCTGGAGCTAAGGTCTGCCAATTTCCCCCTGCAGACCAATGAATACGGCAAGATTGTCATATGCGCCGACCTCGCCTCCGCATTGCTAGACATAAGCTTCGACCAGCAACAAGCCCTCAGGATCTCATCCCTGGCGAAGTCCCAGTATCTTAAGCAGAAAAGGATGGCTGAGAAACTGCTGGACCTCGGGAAAATGGCAAGCGTCAGGGATATCTGTGTCCACTTGGCCTTGAATGAAGTCATGGGCAAGGCCGAGGAGATTCTCAACATATTCAAGAGTCTCGTCAGCAAGGAAGACGCGCAAATTGACACCTCACATCCTCAGTACGCGGCCATGGCCGTTTTCCATGCCTGCCGCCTGCTTAACAGGAAAACTCCCAAAACAAAGTTAATGCCGTTTAGCAACCTAAGGCCCACCCAATGGCAACTGCTCGAACAGCAGTGGGAGCGGCTAATAGCAAAGCATTATGAAGCACCCAAGCCTGCCAGTGCGGAAGCCAAAATGGATACAGATTTGAGGAGCGACAGCTACACGAAAAGAAAGGACGTCTATAAAGTGGATGGAGAGGATTACGAAACGTGGAAGTCCAGGATGCTTGCAGCCGCACATGCCCAGCTGGATTTATTAAAGGAGAATGAAAACCCCTCACATCCTGTCAACGCAGAAGAGTAGGAAAAATTCTCATGAGGCCCAGACCAGCTCGATTTTCCTTTTTACACCCGAAACCTTAAAAGTGATAGGCTAGCTAAAATAAGCGTTTATTTATAAATAAAATAATTTTTTTTTCCCCCTATTTAAAATTTCCTATCGTAGAGAAGAGCGGCAGAAAATCATAGACGATTTTCCCCCCAAGACAGTCGAGCCAGACCTGTCAACTTGTTTTTGAAACATTCGATAAATTCTTTTCCGGATTGTCATATGATTCGCACCCACTTGAGTTCATTTCGAAATCGATATATTTCCGATAGCAACAACAAACGCCGGGCGCAATGTCGGTGACAGATTTTTTGGGATTAAACAAAACTAAATTATTTGAAAAAGTTCGAACCGCATTGCCGGTGGAGCCTCATTCACAGAACCTCGTCGAGTGCAAGGATGACTTACTCTTCGTGTGGAACTGCCTGGAATCGAATCTACTCGTCACCAACTGGCGTGCCAATGCGCTTTTCGGCGCCAAACCTTCCGAGGCCCCAGTGAGCTTCCAAACATTAATACCGTCCTCCACGCTAAGCTTCGATGTGAACCGAGTGGTCGCCTCTACAGAGGGCTCCCTAATTGCCCTGTGCGGCACCCGCGGTGTCCTCATTTTGGAGTTGCCCCGCCGCTGGGGTGCCGACGGAAATTTCATGGATGGCAAGCCGAAAATTACATGCCGCTCCCACAGCCTAGACGGTGGCCTCTTCAAAAATAACCCACACCTGGAGGTACGCCAAGTACGCTGGCATCCCGAGTCCTCAACCGACTCTCACTTGCTGGTGCTCCTCACAAACAACACCATCCGGCTATACAACCACGCCAAGCTAAGATCTGTGTGGCAGGTCGGGCCCACGGTGGTGCGTACGGGGACCAATACGTCGCTGTCGGATTTCGGCGAGGTTTCGGTGGACTTTGACATAGCGCCGGCCATAAAATCCAAGTCCAGCGACGAGACCCAGGCCGACGAGACGACGAGAAATGAGTCGTTGAAGATTATCACGCCCAAAAGCGTGCAGCCCAAGGCCCACCGCATCGAGTGGCCGATTGTTGTATTGCGGGAAAATGGCAACATCTACGTGCTCCTAATTGGCCTGGACTCCGACACCACCCGCCTCCAGGGCCCCATAACAATGAAGCCGCAGACCAACGACAACTACGGACTGGAATCCTGCGCCATTATGGTAATACCATCCCTGCCGCCCACCCTCGTCATTGCGGAGTCGAATGGGAAGCTGCACCACGCCCTGTTCATAGAGACCGAGGCTCCCGAGCATTCCTTCAACGAAGTCGACGACAGCCTGTTCATAGAGCCGTCCGAGTGGTCCATACACGTTATGGAGACTGTGGAGCTGGAGTTGGGCATCTCCAGGTCCTCGAGCGAGCAGCCCGCCAGCTACCACTGCCCTCTCCACCTGAAGCGGGACGTCATCAACGAGCTGCGCTACTTTGCCTACCACAACGCCGGCCTCCATGTGGTCTCCGTGAGTTTTATAACCGAACTCCAACGCTTCCTGGAGAGTGAGGCCGTCGATGCGATTTTGGCGCTGACTTCGCCCTCGAGAGCCGAGTACTTGCTCTGCACCAAATTCTCGAGTGACCGGATAAACGCTGTGCTGGGATTCACGCTGCTGCAGATGCCTAGTGGACTGGTCGTCTTACTCTCCAGCGGCCAGGTAATCAGCATGAAGCTAATCGTGGACGCAAAGCTTCTTCTGCGCGCCGAGCCATTGCCAGTGGAGCTGCATTCGTATGAAGGCTCGCAAGAGCAGGAAGGACCTTCGTTCTTGGACGAGATCAAGGCTCTGATGCAGCGAAATGTTAGCCAGCCGATTTTGTCGGCCGACAAGCAGGCCAATCCCACTCCCCATGAACGCTACGAGCTGCTCAACCAGGCCATCGAAGTGCTGCGCTCGCAGTATCTGCAACGCCACGAACTGGTGCGGGCGGAGTTTGTGAAGCGGGTGAACCGCATTCGCCTGCAGAAAGAGCACCAGCTCCAGGAGATTCAGAACCTGGAAAAGGAACGAGAGGTGATCAGCGATCAGGCCCACAAGCTGGCCGAGAGATACGAGGAACTCACCGACAGCCAGGAGCTGCTGACGCTCAAGTGCCACAAACTCCTGCAAAAGGCCAACGAAGCCCTCCCCAACAACATTGTGGCCGATCGTGAGCTCGGCCACGAGGTTGCTCGCATTAACAAGGCCACCAGGACCATGGCCTCGGCCCTGGAGACTGCCCGCAGGTCGCACAACAAGCAGAGCTACCAAATCTCCAAGAGCCGCACCGAGAACGACACGAAGAACTACGAGCTCCCCGAGAAGCAGCATCGTACCATAACCGATATCCTAACCCAGTTGTCCAGCGAGATCAACCGGCAGATTGTCGATGTCAAGCGCATCAACAAATTACTGGGCATCTAATTTTCCATATTCTTTCAATGTTTCTCCTTCATTTGCAAAATAAAAAAAGTTTCCCTAACTTCATCAAGTAAACTAAGGTTGAATCAAAAGCATTTTTAGATCTAACCTCAGATCAAGATCTCTAAACAATTTTCTGTTTGTTGAAGAAGCCAAAATTCGAAATTATCCGACTTTATCTAAAGATTTTTAATCCTTTTCGGATTAGTTTCTTGAAGAGAGCAAGGCGGTGAAAGTCGTGTAAGATTTTACTTTTCGGAGGCAATAACAGTTTCCCTCGATGGGGGAAGATCACGAAAACTTCTGTTTTTGACTTCATATTTCAAAGATCTTCAAGGATCTTTTCTTGGGTTATATTTCCGATTCGGACGTTCGATGTTTTAGTTCTTTCATTATTTTTATCCTTACCTACTTTTTTGCTGCTTTTGCGCCAGCTTCCGAATTTTGACAGTCGGTTTATACAACCGAATCCCAATCGCATTTTGTTAATTTTGGGGGCTACGAAAATACGAATTCCAAACTTGGTCCCAGGCTAATCCTGCAACTTAAAAGCGCTTATGGAAGATATTAAAAATCTTTGGTTAGAGAAAGAAGCACACAGTTTGAGAGGAGGTTCGTTATAAAATAAAGACGGATTCCGGATTCGTTTTCGACTCTATCGTTTGGGACTCACAGAGTTGTCGGATTCTTTAATTGAATAAATACGAATAGAGGGAGACCAATAAAATCAGCTGCATGCCATCGATCTCGGCTGTCAGAAGCGGAAACTTTTGGTAACCTTTGTCATATTTAGATTCCCATAATTATCATCAAAACAAAAGTTGAAAACAAACTAGTCACGCATAATTTTCCCCAAGGCTTAACGAGAAACTGACAGTTTCGCAGGAACGCAGTTTCGGGGAGGCACTTTCACTTTTCCGTTGGACCTTCGGCGTCTTCGGTGGACCGATCGGTGTGAGAGCCGATTGGCTCCGGAGGGACTGATCGCTCGGTCATTCCAGTATTTTAATGGAATGTAGTCGACGTCCCAGACACTTTTCATTTCCATTTCAGACCCAGCAGAAGGTTGGACTAATTTTATTTATTTATGCGATTCGGTTTGGTATTGCGCCTCAGACAATTGAGTCCGCGGCAGCGTCGGGCTTGGGGCTTCAGTTGAACCGCCGGTTTTGCAGGCCCATGACGCGACCGGGAGCCGAGACATGACGAGCATAAAGGGCAGATTGTGGAATATTTGCACCCAGATGACGAACTACATCAAAACGAACTCGCCGTTCATGATCGAGGCATCAATGGTGTCCCTGTACTTCGGAGCCATTCTGGGCAAATACCTGTTGGTCATGTAGGGCCCGAGACCGAAAATAAAAGGACACTTTTCTCTAAACCTAAATGGTTGTAATGTGTATTTTGAGTGAAGCTTAGTTCTTCTCGATCAGGTGGATGTAGAAGGCTGGGTTCTGCACCAGGCTCAGCTCCTTGAAGTCTCCGTACAGCTTGTGCTTGGCCTTCTCCCCGAAAATCTCGAGCAGGATTTCGGTAAAGCGCTTCAGCTCGTGCGGATAGTACGACAGCCGGAACTCGCTGGTCAGGTTGTTGGCTTCGATCAGATAGTCCATAGCCACCAGCGATGGCTTTCCGCAGTAGAACAGAACGGATGTTTTGATGTCAGCCGTGTGGCTCGTCTACAAAAGTCAAAGTGCCAAGTCATTGAAAATACGATTACTCGCCTCGTCTTCTCTGATGATGTAAGTCACAACCACAACATGAGTATCAGTATCAGTATCAGTATGAGTAAGGGATTTTTGCTGACGTTATCAGTCGTCGACCGATGACTCGAGCGCGGCTCTATGAATGGAAACTGCGGACGCATGGCTTTTAATTGGGCGCCCACTTACGTTGTAATAGATGCTCTTGGCGGGAGTGGCGCCGGTCTCCAGGATGTTGTCGTA
Organism: Lissocephala sabroskyi; assembly: GCA_037075105.1. NCBI lineage: Eukaryota > Metazoa > Arthropoda > Insecta > Diptera > Drosophilidae > Lissocephala > Lissocephala sabroskyi. The sequence continues at coordinate 11,425 of JBAMCP010000190.1, forward strand.
GTTCCTGTGGTCGATGAAGAGGAAGCCGCCGGGCTTCAGGCACTTCTCGAAGTTGCCGATGGCCTTCTTGTGCTCGCGCTGATCCCCGAAGCCGTCCATCAAATGAGCGAAGGAGTTGCCCAGGCAAATTACAGCGTCGAAGCCGTCCTTGATCTCGTCCCGGATGTCGTCATACAGCGTTAGCCAGTTGGCCTCCTCGATGACTGCAAGAGCCCCATTAACACTCTCATCTCATCCTCCATCCGCCCCCACTTACTCCACTTGTCGAAGCCTGGCTCTGTGCGGCGGTTCCAGCGCTCCTTGAGCGCATACTTCAGCATCTTGTCGGAGGCATCGACGGAGACCATCTCGAAACCCTCCTCCAGCAGCATAATGGAGTCAACTCTGCCAAATCCAGAACTATTTAGTCTTGGCCAGGCCCGGCGTCTGGTCTCTTACCCTGTGCCGCAGGCCACATCGAGCACGCGCTTGCATCCCTTCTGGCGCAGCAGGTCAATCAGGAACTTCTTGTAGTTGTCGGTGCGGGAATTCTTGTCCCCGATGAAGATTTCCCAGACCTTGGCGGCCTTGCCGTCGGCATACTGGTCGCGCACTCCCTCGGCGGAGATGCCCTCTGAGCGGGCAATGAAGACGGTGTCGGCGGTGGTCATGGCTAGGCAACGGATCTCACTGAACTGACCGTCCCCACGAGTCGAACTGTCCACGAGATCTCCTCCCCACCGGCCAACAGCTGTCGGTATCAACTGCGGGCCCCAAACGGCGCTCACCCGCCCGTAATCTTATCAGTTTGACGCTTTGACGTAGGGACGGAGGCAGTCGCCAATTTTGGTGAGCGGAGGGGTCTGCCAGCTGCCCAGATGCACGCGCCCATGCTGGCATGTTGCCTGGGGCTTTGATTTCTGTTTTTGCCTCCACTTGGCACTGAACCTGTTGCGATAGCAGCTCGAGGGTCACCGGGGGCAGCTGTGTTTTTCAAGATTTCGGCAAGCCCCGCTCGGAACTGGGCTATTGTGAATTGAAATTCCTGTAAGATGATCTCAGACAGGCACACAAAAGAAAGGCAATTTCACAGCTATGGCGGTGGTGGGGATTGACTGTTGAAGGGAGAAAGAGCTTGGCAAATTCTACAAGAATATGAGATCCCATTTGATTCGAATAGACGAAAGATTTGCAAGCCAAAACATTGGTAGGAGGTTGATATAAATATTTTAGATACTCTGTGAAGCTTGAGCTTGGGCGAGTCCTCGATCGGCCTTCGCAAGAGATTTTTAGATCGGCAGGGAGAATACAGTGATGATGGCTTCGAGTGGAGCACAAGCAGAAAAGGGAGGCGCCCAGAGTCAAGCTGGTGACGATCAGCACTCCAAGCAATGGAACGATTACATCGATTTCTGGAAGCCCAAAGCTTCTATGAGTTCAGCGATCTCCTGCTCCGCTTGGCTCTTCCTCTGGGGCAATGCATGCAAAAGTTCTCCTCGTAATACTCAAATGAAATTACAGACTATGGTTCTTCGATGTCCTTCACGATCTTTGAAATGAGGCGGTGCGTGCCTGGTTCCTTTTTTGCGCTTCACTTTAGAACATTGAATTCCCCTCACCTCCTACCAGTTGTCCAAGTCCAAGGACTCTTGGCAGTAAAATACTTAGGCTCAGTTTATAGTTCGATAGTCACAAGAGCTTTTTATTGCACATTGCCGAAAGCTTCGGGTTAATGTAAGAATCGATCTTAGCATATTGCACGTCTGTATTGATAAGAGTCTTAGAGAGAGCTTAAGGAGCTTAAGAGTTAAGGTCCTTACGGTCTAAAATCGGCAGGATTACGTTTCCCAAAGCAATTGTCATCGTTGGTCGCTCGCCATGTTCATTCCCTTGGGAAACATAAGCCGCCTCTCATTAAAATCATTAAATTGGAAGTATCGCTGAGCTTAGTTTACTGTGTTCTGGAAATCCGAGCTCGCGGTCTATGGCAAATAACCCAGCGAGTCCTCGAGGGAGGCGCTCACGGCGCGCATGGATTGGTAGCTCCCCATGCGATGCTTACTGGCATTGCTGCGGACCGAAGCCGGGGGCCCACCGGCCGCCCTCTCCATGGCATTGAGCTTGGTGAGCAAGTCGTCGGCGCTGCACGATTTCTGGGAGGAGTGGCTGGCGACCTCCAAGCATTTAGCCCGGTCGGTGCTAAACGACTCCCGAGTGCGGTAGGTAGACCGGCGGGAGGAAGCATAAGACCGACAGCTCCCATTGCCTGTCCGCATCGAGGGCTTCTGGGCGGAAGCCCCTCCGGGCGCACAGAGGCTCTTAATGTCGGTGGTCTGGCTGAGCTTGACGTCGGCAAAGACGGCGGCTGCCTCGACGCTCTTCTTGACACTCAGCGCCTCGTGCGGCTGGACGGACTTGCTGTTGCCGCCGATGGTAAACAGCTCGTAGTCTAGTCCGAGTTTCTCGGACGGCTTTCGAGCGGCTGGCCGGGACTTGCGGACCTCGGCGCTGGGCAATCCCGGGAGCTCGCCACCAGCTCGCTGGCGGCGATGAGTCCGCTTGCAATAACATTTGCTGGCGCTAATACAGCTATCCGTGTCGCACCAAGTGGTCGCATCCGAGTGAGAGTTAATGGAATCGTGCTCAAGGGTGCTGACCGGCTCCTCCTCCACCATGGAGCAGTAGCACTTGTCGTCCGACTTGCACGAGATGAGCGAGTGGCGGTTGACCAAGGCATGGCCGGCTGACGACGGCGTCTTCCGGAAGTTGGCCAGATGGCGTTCGTTCTTCTGGCGCAGCTTGTGGTTGAGATGCTCGGTGCGCAGGCTGCAGTAGCAGCGGTCGGCCGAGATGCAGGTGCAGGTCTCAGAGTCGTAGCTGCACTCGGAGCACGAGACATACCTGTCCCCCAGAAGAGGTCTTCGGTAAGAGGATCGCATAAATGGAGGGGTAATCGAGAGTTAACCTACCCGCTGCTGCTGTTTCGGTTGAGTCCCTGGAGCGCGTGCTCATTGCGAACCACGGAGACATCGGAGCCGCTGGTGGCAGCGCGGTTGCGCTGCTGCTGGAGCTGCTGTTGCTCGGCCTTGGTCTGGGGGGTGGGTGGTCCTATGACGATGGGCGGGCTGAGCTTGCGCTTGCCCTGGCCGGGCGTGTCCTTGGAGTAGGCACTTTTGTGGGGCTTGCCGCGGCACGAGCTGAACTGGCCCAGCTGGAAGACCTTCTTGAGGCTTTTAGTACCGAAAAAAAAACTCTTTGGTTTTTTCTGCGAGACGAGAATTCAGTGAACTTGGTTCTTCTGGGCAGTAGTGTGGACTGACTTACTTGAGAACCATTTAGACTGGACTTCTTCTTTTGCTTTTTCTTCTTCTGGCGGCGCATAATGTTCTTCGAACGCTGGAACAACTCGTCTTGGGTCAGGGTCACTGCCAGCTTGAGCAGGAACTCCTTGTAGATCGGCTTGAGGTCGTTGAAGGACATGCCATCCGCATCGATAATGGCGTAGAGTATGTCGTCCAACGAGTGCAGATTCTCGTGCAGCCGAAATTCGTTAAAAAGTTCGCTGAAACCAAGTGGGGAACTAGAAGCACAATTCAAACGAAGCCAATCAACCCCAAACCTTTTCACCACAAATGCCAAAAGTTAGCAAGCCTCGGACAGACCAGCATCCCACCCCACCCACTCTATCATGGTTAAGAGCTTGGTCTGCTGGTCTGTGCGGTTAGTAAGCGGTACTCACCCTCCTCCACCGCCCAGTTTGCCGGAGTGTCGGCGGGCCGCCCGCGACTTGTAGCGCGTCAGCCCGCCCGTGTTGAGGAAGCTGCCTGACCTGGGAATCGCCACGCGCGTCAAAATGTCGCCGTTGACCTCGTTACGCAGGCCGTGCGGCTCCGGCATCAGAGCCGCCGGGCTGCCAATTAGGTCGCTTGATTTGTAGGCTCGTCCAGCCTGCTTTTTGGGGGGATGATGCTGGTGTTGGTGGGCCGTCTGCTTGCCCCCGCACACGCTGACGTGTCCATTGCTGCAGACTATGCTGGTGGGCCGCCCTGAGCCGGGCACGGTCGTGGGCACTGGCGGGGCCCGCTTCGTCTTGTGGGACTTGCGCTTCCGCTCCTCCGTGGATGTCTCGCCGGCCTCGTTTATGGCATGGCTGGTGGAGTTGAGGGAAGTGTTCGAGACACGCTTCTTTCGCACGGACCGCGAGGGTGTCGGGGCGCCCACCAAGCTGCCACTGCTGCTGCGAAAGGAGCTGCGTCTTCCATTCACACTGGGCACCATCTGGGAGCGGGACATGTAGTTGGAGCTGGTCATGGCCGAGCTGCTGGCTATGCTGATGCAGCTGACCCCGTTCTGCTGGCGCGGGGCTCTTCGTTTGGTGCTGCGGTGTGAGTTGGTGCTGACATGGGCCATGAGGCTTTGGTAGAGCGTGGCCGCGATCACAATGGCGTCCTCGGTGCTCTTGCAGATGAAGCCATGGCACTCGAGGACCTTGGGCGTGCCGGCAGATCGCATGACGACCGCAAAGATTGGAGCGTGCAAGGTGTTGCGTTCCACAACCATTTGCTCGGTGGAGCTGCGGAGAATCCAACATGATTAGTGGGGATCTTTGCTCCGGAGATCGGGAATGCTTACCTCAGAGGCTGGAACAAGGCCGTCTTGTCGATGTTCTCTGGATCGGTGATTAGGGGCAGGAACGCAGCTGCCCCATCCTCTTCGGCCATCACGAACTTTACGGCCGACCACACGGCAATGTTGTGGAAGGGGGTAATGTAGGCCTCAGCGTCTTCCACTCCTTGAATGGCGGTCAGCTTCACCCGCAGTCCGGTGGCGCAAATATCCAGGAAGCCCGAGCTTAATTTCTGCAAGCAGCAACCACAGTTCAGAAAATTCGTTTCGAATTCAATATCGCGACTTACCTGTTTGGCAGTCTCGCTCAAGTACAGCTGACGCAGGGGCTCCTGCAGTCCCTGCAGGCTGGTGACCTTGGTCTTCAGGGGCAGTGAGCCCAGGCAGGTGACCTCAAAGCTGCTGGTGGCGTCCTTGGCCACATCGGTGAACAGCTGCTCGATTTGAGCCTGAACACTGTTGCTTATGCGCTGCACATCCTTCTTGGCCGCTTCGGCCAGCACCTTGGCCGACTCACTGGACTCCTGCAGGAAGCTGCTGAGTGATCGTGGATTCTCTGCCGCACTGGCCAGCTCGCTGCGCCCGTACATGATAATCGAGCGAGTGCGATGCGATCCCCGAGGATCGTCCAGTCGGTTGCTTCGCATGGATCTGTGGTATCGAAAACGATTATCGAGTGTTAACGGGTCCTCCCCCAAAATTGCATCCTAACACAGTTGGGGGTTTGTGAAAGTCTCTGAGTCTCAAACTCGAACAATGGATTGGTGTGAACTGGCCGATTGGCAATCAGCAAACAGCATTTAGCAATTTTGAAAGTATTAGCCATGTAACCGATTCCGGGGGAACGAAATCTATTTGCACTCTTAGAGCAAACGAACCCTCCTCCCGCTGGCAAGCAACCGCAGACTGACCAAGACTCCGCAATGTGCGTGGCGGCGACAAATTCCCGTCGACCCCACAGCACCGATGCTTTTGACTGTTCCCAATACTAAAGTTATTCTTCGATTTACCGCTAGTTGACATCAAATCGGAAATGTTTCTTTTCTTTTCGAAGAACGTTGGCGCGGTCGGTCAACACTTTTGCATGTGAATGGGGCATCGCTTCTGCCACTGCGTGTGTGCCTGTGTGTGAGTGTGTGTGAGTGTTTGAGTACGGTCAACTATTGTTCGGTTTTCTTTTTTAATCAATTAGTTTGCTCTCCCTCTCTCAAAGTGTGTCAACGATTTATTGATGAATATTAATTCTGTTGGATCGTCCCCTCTCTCTCTTCTTATTCTCTCTCTGCCTGCGCGTCGCGTCTTCCGTCCGTAGGGGCCGCATTTAGTTTTGAGAGGTAACAGTAATTTCATTGCTTATGAAAGAAATCTGGTAACGGTACATCGGACATCGTCGTCGGTTTCCCTTCGACACTGTCAGCGGCAGCGACAGCGGCAGCGGCAGCTCAACGAGAACGAAAGTGATATTTGAAAATACGACAAATCGGTCTGCACGAAGCCTCCAAAATTAGAGAAGGGTAAAGCTCATAATTTCGGTTGTTTGCATCATCTTAAAATCACAAAACAGCGCGCCAAATTACTAACGTTTGCCAACATTCCATTTGTCATATTGGTTGAGGAGGAGATGAGATGATTTCACTTACCTGGAGTCGTCGAACATTAGATCGATTTTGAGTTTGTATATCGAATTCCGACTGACACTGGAGTTGTTCTCGAGCTGATCGTTCTCGAGGAGCCGAAATCCCGATGAGTTGCTGCTGCTTGTGGGCTTGTGCGGGTGCACAGAATTCATATTCGGCACGGCCACGGCGGACTGAGAGTCCAACTTGCAGGTGACCATCATCAATGTTGCGATCGATAACCGATAAACAAAACTATCTCACTTAAGTTGCTGTTCGGCTGGGCAATTAGCGGTAAATGCAAATCACTTGTGCATTTTCCAATGTATTTCATTTCCATTCGCAGTTAACACGAACAAACCGATCAAATTTGTTTAACACTTTGCATAGGCGCGATTATCGAATGCGGACGCGGACACGGACACGGACACTGGCAACATTGGCGGCTGCTACGGTTGCTTCTGTTTTTGGGGTGTTGCATGGCGAGTGGTTATCGACGCTGGCTCATTAAATGCCTGCAAGAGGAAGATTTACATACATGAGGTGGGTTTCTGACTCGCAGATATCGTGACGGGCCTCCGATCACGACGCGGCGACTTGGCGCTTAAACGGATCACAAAATCGCAATTAGCAGGCGACTTCGATGATTTTATTGGACTGATGCCCGTTGGGCTTATTGTTTAATGAATTGCCCCATAAAATGGAATACTGTTAACATTTGCGGCCACCCGAAATAGACGCAGACACACGCACACACACACTGAGAAACAGTTACCAAAAGGTAGACGAGGCAACGGTGCGCGAGCGCGTTAATTCGACGCTGTGACGCGACTGCATCTATTAGATACTTTCACTATAGAGATATTTGCCGTAATTAGCAAATGCCGTTTGCCGCGCCAACACAAAAAAATAAAAAACACAAACAATACAACAGTCAGCTGAGCTTACACTTGGGCTGCGTTGGCTGGCAGGCGCCTCCAAGAGGCCGACACATTACTCGACTCGATTCGGCTCGAATGTACTCCACTTTGCCGCTGAACTGCACTGGGGGAAAACTGAGGAAAATCAGCCACTAAGCCATTCGCAGCGCCCGCTCTCTGCTCCGGTGAGTGTTTAACAATTCGACGCCGACGGTGTTGGCCGGTCAAACGTTGTTTAGGCCGCGGACGCTTACGCAGAAATGTCGATGCTCGTCAAGATGAAGCCGCGCTGAACTTAAACTTTGCCTAAGCCGAGCCAGCCGACAAGAAACGAGGCAACTGCACCGCAACTCGTTCGCTCTTGGCTGGCTGGCTAGCTGACTGGCTGGCTGGTGAAGGGGAGCAGCCGACGCTGACCGAGTCCGAAGCGGGACCGTTGGAAATGAGCAGAGGCAGCTGGGGAGCGGTGAGCGAGATGAATGAATGATTACCTGGCCAGCTCATAACTCTCTAGCCAGCCACCTCGTCGTAGCTATTACAGTATTTGTATCTTCGCCATCGTCTCTGGCGTAAGTGGGTAGCGGCAGTAATTATTGTGTTGTGAGTAAGTTTCTAATACGGTTTCCATCTGAGCTGGCCGATCAGATCGAGGCTGGAGCTGGCAGTTTGTTCAGGATCAAAGCAAAGCCCAGCCTGACTTGACGGGGCCTTGGAGGTCAACTTTGATGGCTGGCAATTTGCGGAGATGTGCCAGACTCTGCCGTGGGTCTGGCTTTTCAACACCGTCCCGGCCATTTGCGGGCACCTTGCCCAACCCGCACAAACACTTGGCACTCATTTGCATACCCATACGACTTGTGAATGCCCCAAAAATATTTACGCAAAGCCTTTGTGGGCCGTCTCTGTGGCCGAAGGGTTGCAGTGCTGCCCACCCAATTCGAGCCGCATAGGTGGCCGGCCGCTGAACATTCACCACGCTGTCGGCAATTAACTTAAGCCAAAATTGTGAGCCCGGCTTTATTCGGGGCTCACCGATGAGTGTCGCGAATGGCTCCGCTTGCACCGATCCCATTTGCGCAAGTCCAAAGCCCAGGCCATCGTCTGGCGGCAAGTGGCAACGGTGTCTGCAACGTCGGTCGGTATTTTCGAAATCAATGACCGTGGTCAGGTTTCAGTTTTACTGTAATTACGGGCCGAGCCAATGCGCCCCAGTGAGTGACTGCTTCCCTATGCAGCGCGCTCGAGACGGTGCACTTCATTCTACTGTGGGTTGATAGTCGCTGGTCGTTGGCCGGTGGCCAGTGGTCAGTGGGCTCTGGGTTCGGGGCTGTGTGTTTGGGCTGTCCGTCGGGCATGGCATTTGGTCATGCTGGTGAGCAAACTGAAGACGAGTCGCCGACCCAAAGGGCGTGACTGAACGCTCGTTCACTGTAGCCCATCAAATTCCGTGGATTTTTGATTTTCTACCAATCCAGATCACGGCCATTTTGCATTCGCATTCAGATTTGAATCATATTGGCTTTTCGATTTTGAAACCCGCTTTCATATCATCGAATTATGGCACCCAAACAAAGTCTCTGACAGACCAACATGATGGCCTCAGTCGGGGGCCGTTCCAGTTTAGAATTCAAATTGATCTGCTTGGGTAGTCAAAAGACAATGTGAGCTTCGCAGGGCTGAAGGTTTCCACCGCACATCCGTGAACTAATCAATTATAAGTACTGATAATTAAACACATAACAGTCACCCAATGTGAGCCAAGCTTGGTCTTTTTTGTAATATCCTTTTTTTCTATTCTAAAATTGTGTCTAATTGTGAATGAAATCCAAACTAACGTAGGAATTATTTGCACTTTGCTTACACTTCAAGTCTTCCCCAAGTATCACCAATAAAATAGATAAGATCACTAGAGAAGCTCGGCAATAGTAAGAAAGCCTAAATTCGTTTTCCGACTTCTGTAATTGTGCTTGGGAAATGCTAAGAGCTCCGCTCCTACAGACTATTCATCAGGACCTATTGCAATCCAGAGAAAGCCTTCCTCACGACCCTCAGGATTCCTTGTAATGATTATGCCCAATTTAATTCCCAAATTCGAAGTCAGTTTAATCTTCGCCCTTATTATAGTTTTCTGAAGGGCTTCTAATTGGGAAATGTGCAGTTAGAAAGAACAGTTTTCTGTTGGTTCTATTGTTGGGCATCGGGATTTGGGGGAAGGTCGAGCCGAAGTGGAGGAAACCTGTTTTTCAATTTGCATTGTAAATTTGATTTCCAGCTTGGAGTCGCCTCGACCTTTTTCCAAGCCCAATTAACGGAGCGGCTTTCATTCAAACGGCTACTGGTCGTGTTATTGTCACCATCGGTTTTCCTATTCACCGGCTAACTGTTTAATAGTAACAGCTAATTAAAAATCCAAGACAAACAATGCAGTCGTCTTGATGTTTCTCATTTCACTTTTATAGTCAACATAAAGCAGATGTCGGGGGCCAGATTTTAAGATGGAAATGGCCAACCTGTCGGACTGTTGGGCAGCTAGAATTCCTCCAGGGAATTGATAGGCTTTGAGGCCGGGGTGGGCTGGGATGGGCGGGGCAGGGCTTATTTCTGGTGATTTATGGCCCCGCCGGCGCTCATCACTTTCTCCATTCAATTTGTTTTGGGCCCGTTGGTTTATTTGCCGACTCTGCTATTTGCGAAATTAGTCGTATTTCTTCTTCACCTCCACGCTGGTGGAATGCATGCATGCTTGAAGATAAAGATACCCCCGCCGCCACGCAGATACGCCTTCGAAACGCACAACTCAGCCCGCCATCCGCCCGGCCGACCGCTCATGGGTAAGCGATACGCTTGATTCCCTTGCGCGCCTCGTGTGCCCAGCGCTGCGTATCTGACGTGGGCCCCGGCCAAAGCCAAAGGTGCACTCGCCGTCTGCACAACTGCACTGCGCACAAGAATTGGCCAAGGGTGGGCTTGAGCGGAAAATTACATAAAGCCAACTGCTCGGCTTGGGACTTGCAGTTGGTGACTTTCACTGCCAACTGATGGGCTTCTTGGGGGAATCCCGGTTCTTTAAGGCATTGCATCATGGCCGAGGAGAGCGCTGAATGAACTGCGCTTGTGTCTGAAGTACAACAATTGCCGCTTTGATGGCCGGTTACGTCGGCGGATTTCTTCGTCTTGGGCATTTGCGACACGTTCCGTGTACTTGACAAAAGTCGTGTGATGTTTCCGGTGGGGGGAGGCAGTCAATTCGCTTTCTTTGGCTGGCGGCAATTGGCTTGCCTACAATCACTTAACCGTGTTTGGCCGGCAAAAATCATTAACTGGTCCACTTTATGGCTGTCAAAAAAATAAAGTCGCTGCCGTCATCTGATACGTATAGAGTTTCTGTCCCGTCATCGGTTGACGAACCGTCTATAAAAAGTCAATTGGTTAGGCGGAGATGGCTCTTCGCGGTCCTGCTCCTTCCACCCCTCCCTCCCTCGCCGACAGCATCAGTGTAACGCGGCCCCGCCTGTCGCTCAGTGCCCGAGCCGATTTGATGAGATTTTAGCAAAACAAAATTTCTAGTGCTTAGTGAAACTTGTCTTTTATCGATTCGAAGCTTTTCTCAGCCAGTTGCGAGTTGATCAGGATCATAAAGCGTCATGGCGAAGAAGACTGCGCCTGAGCCGCCTCCTCCGCCTCCACCGAGCGCCAAGCCCAGCAACATCGATGACAACCTTCTGGCCGCCCTGCTGTGGATCCTCTACTTGTGCTTGACACTTTTAGCGGTAGGTCTGGCGAGCCTCATGATCTCCTCCCCTGACCTCTTCCACCTGCAGGTCATTGGATCGGCCATCTTTGGCGCCGGTTTGTCAGTGGTGCCCTCGATGGGCAAGTTCAAGGAGGAGCAGGACTCTCTCGATAAGTCGAGTCTTTTCACAGGATTAATCATGATCTTTATAGCTATCTGGGGCGGCGTCTGGTTCAACAAAAGCCATCGCCTGACCGTCGTAATAGTTGAGTAAAATCCACCTTCCTTGCTCGCTCTCTCTCTCGCTCTCTTATCAATTCACTGCCATTGCAGCACATAGTTTTGTACGGACTGCTGGTGCTGGTGACCGTAGTTTATGGAATCCATTTGTACAGGAAGATTACGCCCCACGACGGTCGCGCCTATGTGGACCGGGCCTGGGACGATATGGTCGACAGAGACGAGGAACACGCCATGACAGTTTTGCAGCAGAAGGTGAGCCACCTTCTTTTCCTTGTAGTGCCAACATACTCCTTATTCTCCTCTAGTACGAGTGCTGCGGGAAGCTGGGGCCCTACGATTACCCCACCTACCCCAAGTCTCTGGACGCCTCGTGCTACAAGGACTACGACAACGAGGATCGGCACAAGCTGTTCATTTCGGGCTGCTACATTGTGGTTGACGAGGAGGTCACCGATACCCGCAATACGATCATCCTGTCGATGACCATCTCCATGCTCATAGAGGTAACCGCCAGGACGGGACCGGCGCACAGCTTGAAAATAACAATCCGCTCTGTTCCGCTCTCCTCCTGCAGTTAATCGGCTTTATAATTTGTGCGTACCTGTTTTGGTTCTTCTTTATCAAGAAGCGAATGATAGACGAAATTGTGACGCCCTCGGCACGCCAAGAACCACCGCCCGACATGGAACAAAGCCCATCCAATCCATACATCTTGAAGAGCTCGAAGTCCCACGCGTAGGGTTGGTTTTTGCAGGCTGACCGGCCGCCTTCGAGGGGCAGACATAGAAGCTGCCCAGAAGAGCATGACGAGCGGCAGCGGTCATAAATTGAAAGTGGCTTATGGATCTCAACCTTTGCGGTGGTTGAGCACGAAAAATTCTAATGGTCGCTCGGAGCTTGCGCGGCCGTTCAAAGCGCGGGTGGCGATCATCTTATAATTGCGTAAAAGTGGCCGTTAATTCAAGAGTTTTTCTTTGTTCGGCGACTTTCATTTATTTCGGTCAGATGGGTTCGAACGGCGCTTGCTTTCTAGGTCGCTGGTCTTCCGTTAGTAGGCGGCGAGCGTCGCCCATTGCTGCCCGTCGTAGATCGCGATTGCCCCAAACAGAAGAAACGAACCCAACTCAGCCGAGATTTATCGCCGGTCAGATTCCCCGACCCTATCAGATAAACAAGTCAATTTGGAGCTGGGCTTATAAAGAGAAAGCCTGCACCTGCCAGGCTGGGAAGCTCGACAATTGACACCCTCCCTATTACTTTGCGGGTCAGTGAACGGTGGGTGAGTTGTGAATCGTCCACCCCTAGCCGTTTATGGGTTGGTAGCTGGGGTTGGCTTAGCTGTAAATCGCTGATTAGAATTGAGTCTCGATGAAGCCGATGCAACCACAACGAAGGAGTTATGGCTGTGACCCAGCTTCAGAACTGGTAGGCAACCAGTTGCCGTCAGGCTGAGGCAGCTGAAATGGCGCGATGCTCCAGTTTCTGAACCATGGACCTGTCACGCAGCCGGCCACGCCGAGGAGAAAATCAGAAAATAATTGCCAGCAACTCGAGATTCCTTCTAGAAAGAGGCCCGCGAAACGAGTTGAGCAGGAAAATGGCATTTTGATCGGCGAGTTCATCCACACAAAGAGAGAAAAAGAAATCCCGCTAATCGAACAAATGCACACACGTCTGCCAATATGGCGCTGCCAGCATTCATTCCCTGTTGTGAGCTCCTCCTAAGTGTGTTAATAGTCGGGGAAGAACGCCACCGACCATCCGTCCACCTGTCCGGCCTTTGGGACAGCCGCTGCCAAAGTGAAAGAACGGTTTTAAATCAGCCTCGGGACAGTTGTCTCGCCCCACGGTATCGTCTCCATTATATAAGACGATCTTATCTCGTCATTGGGAATATGCAACACGAGGCATTGTAATTGCCTCAAATTGCTTAATATTCTCAGCCAACAACTCAGTCTTCCGTCAACCGGAGCTGGAGTTAAAATGGTCGTTGGAATTCTTTTAATAGGAGCGTCTCCCAATTGCCGGGGAGGGCTTCCCTGAGATCAGCTGATCGCATGAGAAACTCGCACCGATTGAGGGTGGCTCCAAATCAAAATCGTACATTTTCGAAGTTTGTTTTTGTTTCATAAGCTTGGCCTGAATCCGCCTCCCCTCTATCGTCTTATGGTTAATCGATTTTAAGATTCCCAGTTGCTGGGCGCTGGAAGACTCATTTGGTTTCATCAGTTTCAGCGAAAATGAAAGCCCTTGGGGCGCACGACTGACGTTTTTATTGGTCGGTAAATTGCCTTGGGGTACTGGAAGGGGGAAAAGCCAATAAGCAAAAAGTCTTACCTGATGCACCTGACTTCATTGTCTTTGTCGGCTGCAAGTGGCATTCACGATTCATTGGACAGCCAATAACTCGCATAAGCCCATCGATTCATTCTGCGGCTGTGGTTTGGGCTCCTCGGAGCCCTCAGGTGGTTCGTAGGTTCGCGCCGATCGTACTCGGTCGGATCGGCAAGAACACTTTCGTTTGGTTGGCGATTGAGGGAAAATCACTGTAGCCGAACGGCAATTGCAACCGAAGCGCGCCAAGTCAACAGACCGACTAACTGCCGCCGGTCTTGGCTGCCCAGGCCTTGCCAATCCACGAAAAACAACCAGGCAGAGAGGAAAAGAGAGAGGTAGAGAAATTGACACTCATGGGGATTAGTCGAGTCGACAAACGGACGCCGCGGGGCTGCTGGTAATGATGACACTAATCCCAAACAATGGCCCACACGGCGCATGGGCAATGGAGTAAGTTGTGGCCCAAAGGATTACCGCTGATGAGCGACAAGGTGACGTAATTAAGCGTGCGCGGAGCTGGCCGGGAAGGCCTTCCGATCGACGGTTGGCCGATCAGCAAGCCAGTGCCGAGGGGTGGAAAAACCCGCTTGGCATTCGGGCGGCCCAGTGACGAGTGTGGCCCAAATTGGTGTGCTCATTTGCCTGGTCAACGAATCTGTGGCCAATATTTTGTTGGCGTGTACCGTTAGCGAAAAGAAGAGCGGACGCACTGCCCAAGGTGGACCGGCTGGCCGGCCAAAATAGATCCATTTGGGACACTGGTTATGGCAGCCCGGCCAGCAATCGCAGCTGCATCACCTCGAAGTGGAAACAGGTTCGTGGTAACGAACTACCAGTCATTGGCTAAAATGGGCCAATCGTTTAGAACGCGGCGCGGTCCCCGCACCCGGAATGGCCTCTGGATGCGTTGTCCGCAACGGGTGTCAGGAATTTAGAAGACTCCGTCTGGCCAGCAGCTCCTCCTCCATCTGAGGCGCCCCGCTGCTTACAAGGCCCGGCGAATTGGGTCAATTGAACGGTCATAAAGATGTTTGTTGGCGGGGGTGGAGGGGGAATGACGCCAGTGGCGTTTCTAGTTCATTTAGGGGACTACAACATGACTCCTTTTGCTTTGGTGTTCTGCTCCACTTGGGAATCCAATTTACCGTTGTCACATCGACTCACAAGAAGAATTGGGTTAGATTTTGCAGAAAACAAATAACATTCGATAGAAGCGGAAATGAAGGTCTTAAGAAAACTTTTCTAAGTTGTTCTTAGGGAAGAAAAGGCAGATACTCGTAATTTGCAAAACTAATTAAGCTCAGGCAATATTCAGGAAATATTTAATGAAATAAGAAATTTTGCATAACAAACAAATAGGAAAGTTTTTTCCTTTGGTATATTTTGTTTTTACTTTCATAGTTTGGATAAAGTAAATAAAAAAGTTAAAATGTTATGTTTTTACTAGGGGCGGCAAAAGCGCCATCTTTCGGTCAATTCGAAGAACACGCACACTGGAGCTCCTGGCGGATGGACGGCTCACGGTGATCAATTACACTTGCCATCGATAACAATTAAGTTGCAAATCGATTTAAATGAGCGAAGTTCGGAAAGAGCGCGAAAATTAAAAAAAAAAATACTAGAAAACTCAGTCAAGTCATTCGCCGCATCTCAACTGATATAACCGCACCTATGATGGCTAAATATAAAAAGAAAGTTTTAATTATTTTTAAATATAATATATAAAATTAAGTCTAAAAAGCCTTCGGGAAAATGAATTCGGTGGCTGAACGTGCTCGGTTGTTGGTAATTGATGTGGCCCAGAGACGCTGCGACAAAATACCAATGTCGTTTTGGTCGTTCTTCGTTGGTCACTCAAAACATCAATTCAAAGATCAAAAGTTTTTTAATATAATTTAAACTAAACCTCTTATTGCATGGCACCAACGCCATCTGTGGGCTGTTTATACTACTTATCAGGCCAAAAAAAGCTAACGTATTCATAATATTGAGATCCAAAAACACAAATCCTGTCTTTCAGCATTCACTCGAAAGTGCATTTAAGTCGCCGCACTTAGAACCGGCGGAAAATGCCATTATATATAAGCATTTTCTATATGAACTTTCTTTGCATGACAGTTATTCAGCTTTGGTATGTTTTTCTTTTTTGTTCGGTAACACGATTTAATAATACTCATTTTCGGCTCCCCTATGTTTTCTTTCGTTGATTTCTCAACGAAAAAGTTGGTATTTCCGAGCAACCACAACGTCGCGAAATGAAACGAATGCACGACAACTCTGAACAAGAGAGCGCGAACATTTAAATCGTAGCCGTCGATTTTCGTTGTGCAAATTGAATGGAAGGAAATTTCAAACAAACATGCAGATTTTAAATTTCCTTTTTGGAATGCGCGGGTCTTTATTAAATTAATTGCATATAATATTCATCTAAGTGTGTATACGCCTTGGCCGTGTGTGCCATACGGTAGCAGAATTCCCACAAATAAAACAAACTTGCGTATGGCGCGTTATGTACAAAGCAAGCCATTTCCAGCCCCAGAGTCCTAGTGATGCAGTCCCGAGTCCTTTACTTGCCGAATCTCATGTGTCCGTAGTCGTCAAATTGCTCTTCGCCACCCCGCTTTCCGAATCGCATATGACCGTAATCGTCGAAGCGTTTGGAGGGCGACCTCTCCATGTCCTCGTTGTTCACAAGCAGGTCCAGCTCTATGGGAATCTTTGAGCGTGATATCTGGAGGACCTTGTGGCCGAGACCGTAGACAGAACGTTGGTTGCGTTTTGCTCCAAAGAAAGCGGCCGAACGGGCTGCCGATCCTGGCTGGCCCTCATCTTCTCCTTTGGGGTCCGGTTCCCTCAGATTGTCTTTGGGCTCCAAGCCGTGGCATAGCGATGGCGCCATTAATACCAAAAGACCGACCAATAGGAAAGTACAGGCGACCTGGCAGTGTCTCCTACGGCGCAGGAGCATTTTCGTCCTTTGTCGACGAACTGCTGCTTACAGAATACTGACCTGCTCCTGTCCGGTTTTCCTTTTATAAGCCAGCTTGTTTTGCCTGGGAACTACCTGTCGGACTGTTTTAATATTCCAAGGATGCGCGCTCCGTCAAGTGATTTTCACTCATCCCCGCGACCACGTAAAGTTCAACCGATTCAATTATCCTGCCGCGGCGGAAGTTGACGTCTGATTGACGTGATTGAATCATCCTCTTATCTGCGTTGGCGGACAACCGCAATCATTTCCACATTTTCCCAAGGCGCAAAAAATGCCTTACGAATGTAAAGAAATTTAAATGAAAATGAAAATTTTGCTCCAATGGGCAAAGTTGGCTGGAAGCTCAAGAGTACTCCAGTCTCATCTATGAGGATTTAAAAATCCTCTTGTCGAGTCGCCCTATTTTTAAGGTTCGTCGTGCCTCAATTCTGGGTATTGTGAACACCCAGGAAGGGCTTGATGAGGACTCTGCTATCGGGGGAAGATTGTTCCAGGGTTGGGTAAATTACTGACGAATGAGCCAAACTCGACGAAATTGCTCAATGTAGAGAAATTTGGTTGTCTCTGAAATAGCCTACGACAATTGGAGCCTTGGAGTCGGTTTTCCTCAGAAGGTAGCGACGCAGCAGCCTTCCTTCAGTTCTGTCGCCAGAGTTTGCGGCTTTAACTCGGAGCCCGGTCGCCTTAGGCAAGTCGAACTGTTTGTTTATGTTGAGCCAGGTCAGCCAGTCGGTTATTGGATAAATGGACAAGTGTCTGGTGAGCCAACACCCCCTTCCCCTTCTTGTTGACCGCATTGGGCCGCGCCGCTTGTGACTGTGGAAAGAATTCCATTTGGAGACCGGATTGTCCGCATTCCTCGGATTTAATCGAACAGTATACCATTGTACACCCGACGCTGTGCACTCTCATACACACACATGATATATGTATACACTCACTCACACAGCCCGGAACGGGAATAGACAGACCAAATTAACAGCTATAGAGAGAGAAATATCTGTGAGTTTATCAATACCCAAACCGCAATCCACAGCCACGGCACAGTGATCGCCGCAATTGCGTGGACTCGGTCAACACACACACACACAAGCACACACCGTGTGCTGGCCAAACCAGTCCCCCAGCTATGGGCTAGAGAGCCAAATCCAAGCTCCACGCGGGAGCAGCCTGCCGCCGCCTAAAGTCTAGACAAGTCCCACAAGAAGCACCAGCCGCTCTCACACATACCCAC
The DNA here is from genome assembly GCA_037075105.1 of Lissocephala sabroskyi. NCBI lineage: Eukaryota > Metazoa > Arthropoda > Insecta > Diptera > Drosophilidae > Lissocephala > Lissocephala sabroskyi. Next base: position 29,105 of record JBAMCP010000190.1, read on the forward strand.
ACGCTCAGATGGAGCTAGCCGCGTGTCTGGGTGTGTGTTGGGCGTTTTCCGCTGACCAAAGATACAAGGGTAGGGGGGGGGGGGATGGGAGAACGGTATGTTGCCATTTGGGTTCTATCGACGGCGGTTCGCAGGTGTCTTTGGGGGGCTCTGGGGCTCGCGCAACTTGGCTCGGCCATTCTGCGATTTGCTTTTTGGCCATGATACGACAACGGCGGCTTTAACTGTCCCAGATAAATTCGGCCGGCTTAATGGTCGCTATCGAAAGAACATGAACAGCGAGTCGGACTCCGGACTCTCCGGTTTTTTTTTAATGGGTGAGTTTCGTAAGCGCAAAACGTGAGAAACGCCCAAAAAACCCAACACGCCGCGGCGTTGGGAAGATCACACACAATCGCCAAGCTATTAAACAAATTGTGGCTTTTTCGGGTTTCATTGCCACTACTCGAGTTCCCCGTCAAAGTTTTCGCAATTCCAGCCCGCAAGTGCCCCCCACCCTTGGCAAAGAACTATATGAGAATCGCTTAATTTGCTGGATTCACAGAGTTTTGTTCCTTTAAGTTTTTTCTGGAGATCAAAGAGATCATTCTTGAATCTTTGATTAAAGAAATCAAAGAAGATCCCAATCATTCCAAAGACAACAAAATCATTTCACTCTCTTTGATGTTAGAATTTTTATCTGTTAGCTATTTTATTCAGAATTTTGTAAGAATTTTCTTTCTATTCCATTCCTTCATTAGCGACTCCATCGAAATTAGTTTGAAGACTTGAGTTTCTGGAGATTCGGATCAGAAGCTTAGATATTTTAGTATTTCTGTTCGATATTTTAGGATTTTATAAATTTAAATATTATGTTCTTTTTAAAAAGCCAAAAATCTACTGATTTTTTTTAGTATTCCAAACCTTACATTAATGATCCTTATAGGAGAGCAATTAGATTGAAATATTATATTCTAAGAGTGATATTTTGTCTTGGAGTTGATATTCCCATCATTTGATATAAGGGGACCGGAATCAGTATCCAATTCTGCTGATAGTTGAAGTAATTCTGTTGTTCCTGCCAATCCACTTACATCAAACCATTCAGTGGAAAGCAATTTTAGATCCTATTTTTTACCTTATCAAGATTCAAAGTAAACCGGGATCGAGCGCTCAGTGGATTTGGGATCACCTGTGGATTCTGAAATGACTTTTCAATTTGAATAGCTGGGGAGAGGACAGAAGCCGCTGGGAATGGGTTGGATAAGAGCGGTTGGTTTCTTCGTAATCCCCGACAATAATGCGGCCGATTGGGGCGCCTTCTCCGCGTTCAGGCAAATGTGCGTCGTCGATTTTAGGCTGACCAGTAAAACTGGAAATGGAAAATGATCTCTTGCCACATTTTCTCGTTGCATAAATGTGGAATTTCCATAAAGCCGAGCCTGCCTGCCTGACGACGGCGGCTGCCCGACTCTCCGACGCGGTGCGTGGCGCCCGCCAGAGAATCTCGGAGGTTCCAGACGCTCACGCAGACGCCAGACACGCAGTTTGGCGCGGTAATTCGTTCAAGAGGCGGCAATTAATTGAAAATGTTTATTACGCAACCCGGAGACGGGGACGCGAAACTGACCATTTTGATTTATGCGACAAGTGAACGAAAAATTTCTCGCCCGCCAGGGCCGCGGGCCGGCCGGTCACTCGGCCAGGGACGCTAAAGGGGTCGCCAGAGCGAGGACCCCTCCTTACCCTCGCTGAGCTCAGGTTATGAAAGCCACCACGACTCACCTGCCCAACGAGATCAGAAAGCCACGAACCTGTTCCCCTGGATGCCAGCCGACTCTACATATCATTTGGCAATCTATAAGCATAAGCCCCGGGCGTTGGGGCGATCATGCGTCTGACGGAGGGAGGGGCTGCGATCATCTTTGTTTTTGGCGTTAAGCGAAACTCGAAGTGAAATCGGCACAGCCACACACAAGCACACCGCGAAGATGCCGGGGCCTTACCAACCTCTTTAAACGGGATTCTCATCTCACGTGTGCTGGGCGAAATGTGAAACTCTCGAAATCTTGGCCGGGGCCGGCCCAACTGGGCGGCTACGCCCGCGGTCGTGCCATGGCCAGCCTGCCGATTCCCAATAGTAGGCGCGAATTGGTAAATATTTGAAATACCTGACAGTTGGCAACACCTAGGCGACCGGGGCTCGGTACTTTCGCATGCAAATCACTTGCCCAGCTGCAGTTGCGTGCACTGAAATTTCCATTCAGCTGCCGGCCGCCCATTGTAGATAAAGGCTTGGCGAGGGCTTGCAAAGACATCAAATGCAAGCAATTGAAATGCTGCCCACGGTGGATATTTGCATACGCGACCGGCGGCGGTATTTTTAGAAACCCCCGTCCCATACCAAAGCAGCATGCATGTGATTATGGCGGCAGGTTTCTAGGATCGGCGGAGACGGCTGCGCCTGTCAATCAGCAGGGACCGACGACCGCAGATCTTGGGGGCTTACGGACCGCGGTCAACTCTATGAGTTCTCGTGAAGAAAGAGAGAGAGAGAATTTAACATTTCATTGCGTTTATTGTACATATGAATTTACACACGATTACATTACTAATTCTTTAGTTTACGGATCTAATATGGACAGAATGAAGTGAATGGAGTGCCAACTGAGGCAGGCGCTATCCCAGGCCGCTGCCATCTGCCAGGCCCAAGTGGGTTTGTGAATCGTTGCGTTTAAGATACAAAAAAATAATAAACCTCCCGGCTGACTGACTACTCTACCGTGTGTGTGGAGTTGCGGGTTCGTTGTGGTCGCTTTCCCCTTCTACTACCCAAAAATCGTCGTACTTATAGCATAAAAATAATAAGGCACACATATTCATTGTTGAAATTGATTGCTTTTTTGGATCCCCTCCTTCAATTGCGCCGGATCCCTAGGTGATTCAATGGATTCCTTTTCTAATTTGACCAGCATCGCTAAAATGTTCGAACTACTCCCGTTGCCATTCCTCTCCCAGCGCTGTTCTTGGGGCGGCGGCCTCTACCTTCGGGGCTTGCCAAAGCTGTTGGCAGGCCCCATCGGTCCCATGGGACCGTTGCCGTAGATGGGATGTGGGCCTGGACCCGGGCCTCCGCCATTGCCGTAGATGGGAACCTTGCGCTGGAGAGTAGCCGGTCGCTCGTCGCTGTCGTTGAGCTCCAGGCCCGCCACCATCTGGGCGATTTCACGCTCCTTCTTCATGTCAGGCGGATTGAACTGCAGGCTGGCCAGCGAGCCGTGGCTACGGCTGCGGTGCTCCTGGCGAATCGAGTAGCTGAACGCGCGTTCGTTCAGGTGACCCTTGCGGCGGTAGATGCCAGTACCGCCAGGTGACTCGGCCCCGGAGTTCCCCGAGTCGTCACGTCCGTCCAGACCATTGCCCATGGAGGCTGCCAGCTTCCGGCTGGACATCCCCAAAGGTCGCTGCTGCTCCCCACCGATCAGTGACTGGGCCATGGGGGGCGGTGGCACTCCGCCCATTGCCTGCTGGTGGTGGTAGGCGTAGATAGGCGGCACTATGGGCATGCCCACCGGCACGCCGCCGTTCTTCTTGTCCTTCTTCTTCTTCTTGCTGGTGGAGCGCGACGGCTGCAGGGTCGCGTACTGCTGTGGCATCATCATCGGTATCTGCAGTGGAGCCTGCATGTGCATTAGGGGCGATGGCATTCCCGGGTGATGCAGTTGGGCCGGATGTGGGTGATGTCCCTGGGCTAGCGGACCTGGCGGAAAGCCTCGGTGACTGATGGTGTGGTACTGACGACCGGGTCCGTGCGATGAAATGGGCCCGTAGATCATGCTGGCCGGACCAGGGGCCGCATGTGGCGGCATACCCGATCGGTGCACGACCCCCGGATGGATGGGCTTTGGTCTAATCAAAGTGCCTGAGAGGCTCTGACTGCCACTGGACTTGGCGGACTTCTTGTCCCTCTTGTGCTTGCGGTCCTCCTTCACCGGCGGCGGCGGCACTTCGATGGGTGTGCTGATCTGACGCGCTCGCATGGGGCGGCCCAGAGTCGAGGTGTTCCCTGCGAACACTTCGTAGGGGCTTTCGACGGGGCCAATGCTGTCCAGCTGGTCCTGCGATCCGCTCCACACCTTGTGGTTCTCGTCGCCATTGAACAGTGAGGCTTCGCCGTCATCGGCCACATGGAGGTCGGCGCTGCTGCCGTAAACTGAAAGCACAACAAGAAATTCGATTAGGGGAAGCTGTTGTTTCAATGGGATGGGAGAGTCATGAGAAGGGGGATCGATTTAAGTGGCTGCGATCGTCGCGCGTTTTAGAGACGACCTTCATGGCCGACTGGTCACTGGAAATCGACAATTGATATCAATTAGTGGGGGGTTGGGTGGGGGGTCGGCTGAACCTTCCCCCGAGGGGAGTTGGCCAAGCCTTGGGCGATTGTCTCACCTTTCGAGCGGAGTCATGGACTCAAATGCCAAGCGACTCTCGCGCAGCATACAAAATCACAACAAAGGTGCACAAACTGGCCAAAAATTAGTTGCGGGCCGGGCTAAAGCGCCGGCCGTCGCGAAAGGGCATTCAAATGAAGCGATCGACTGTCGATCGGTGCCGGGGCATTCCCAGGCATCGAATGCGTTCAATGGCTCACGTACTTCGCCGCATGCCGATTGCCTTGCCTTGTCTCAGCTCTGAATACGAATGGGAAATGCGAAGGTTACCAGTTTGCGGGCAGCGGACGGACAGTGGCGAGCCGGCGGTTCTACGGCACATTTGGGCCATGGCGGTAACGGCAACGGTTTTGTAATAAATAACGGTAATTTAATAAGTTGGACACTTTTCCACTTGCCCGCCCCGCACACCACCACCTGCGACAGCAGCGGCGACGAAAAAAACCGACGAGTCACTTTTTCTGGGCTGCGCGCGGCCGCTTTTTGTTTTTGTCGCTTCTCCATCGCCTTCACAATTTCTTCGACTTGAAAAGGTGGTTTACTACGTATAAGTTGAAGCGAGTTCCGTAGTACGTTAAAAGAAGCTCAAGAGGCTCCCTAAAATGACCCCAACAAGGCACCGAGATGGTTATGTCTGTCCCACTGTTCAACTGATTGTTTAAGGATCCTTAAATGCGTTGGAGCATAGATATTTTTTTGATTCCTCACCTTAAAGATCGTGCAGGAGTTTTTTTGGCTACTCAATAGTTTCTTTACCATTCTCGCCTCTTAATGTTTGACGAGCGAAAATTTCAAACGAAACTGCTCAAGACCTTAAACTATTCCACGTCTGCTTATGGGTTTTTATCAGGGACATGGCTGTTGATTTAAGGAGCTTGAGACCGATCACTTCCTACTCGAAAAGCTGCAGAGAATTTTGAATTCATACCTTTCAAGCAATCTAGTTTTGCTTATTTGTTTATTTGTGCAACGCTTGGCCATTTTGCTACCGCTTGTCTCTGCTGAGTTGGCTAAGAAGCTCCGAGACGAGGTTCCATTGACCCCGCCCGCCCGAATGGAGAGCGGGCCGCGCTCTTGCCAACCTGAGACCCCTTCGAAAAGTTAATATTCAAGAGTCCAAAACCATCAGCAACGGCAGTGGCGACGGTGAGAACCTCGTCGACTTAGCCAAGCTCAGCGATTTCTCCAAGCCGCGCTCGTCCCCGGGCTCCTAGCATTACACAAAGGTTATGAGTTGTTTGTTTTGGCGCTGAGCGGGCTACAAATTCGGCCCTTCCTGCCTTTGCCATTGGAATGTTTTCACGGGTATTCTGTTGATCGGGTCGATTGCGTGAGGGGGGCCTGCTGCTCTGGAGACTTTCATTTTTGCCCGCGGCGCGACAGGTCGACTTGGAGTCGGTTGTGTTTTTTTTGAAAGTGAATTTAAATGATCTGACGACTTTGAGACGTCCGGCGGAGAATCATTACTGGGTAGTTTTCGGAAATCAAAGAAATTGTTGTGGGGCAGCCCAGGGGGTGGCCGGCGGTGGGATGATGGCTGGGGGTTCTTTGTTGACCTGCGTCAGGTGGCTTTGGGCGGAAGCGAGCCGCATTTCCCGAACGTGGAAATGGAAGTGTTCGAGTCCGCGGAAAATGCAAAAACCTAATTGCACTTCCAGTCGCAATTTACGCTAATTTCACAAGAGCGTGGAAGTTGAATTTTAATTGTTTCGCATTTTCCTTTGGCTCGCGCTTGCCCGACTCACAGAGGCGGTAATTAAACTTAAATGTTTCAACGAGCCGAGCCGAACGGTTTGGAAAGGCCTCAATCTTATGTCATAAATGGCCGAATCGAAACGTAAACACCCCAACCCCCCGCGCCATACCCGTGCTCACGAAAAGTAAAATCATTACTCTCACTTCCCTTGCTTTGAATGGCAGTCAGCCAGAGATCCAGCGGCAGAGGGGGCTTGGAGGTTCTGCGCATGCGTGCGTGAAAATCGTAATTCCCGGAGATTGAAACGGAGTCGGAGCTTATGTCCGGTGTCCAGCGCTGTAAGTAAGCCAGCCAGTCAGGCGATAGCGCCAAGATAACTCGCGGTGCACGGAAAATGAATGGGTTATTGCAATCCCATTTGGTATGCAAGTGAATCGCTTTTAGTTGTAACCACCAAAAGCGGACTGAACACAGACAACAAAAAACCCAAAGAAAAAGAAAAACCTCATCCAAAAATTCCAAGTGAAATATCAACCGGTTGGCATTTACCAGCCGATTTCATTCAACAATTCAACAGCTGTCGGTGCTGCCGGTGCTGGTGGTGGTTGCCAACCGCTGGAGTGCCAAGCCGAGATTTCTCACATCAACTCACAGCCGGCAGAGGGAAGGGACCATGGTGAAGGGGAGTGGCAGTGCCGGCCGAAAGAGAAACAAACACAAACTGCACCTCTTGGCCCAATTCAGCAGCCGGGGAAGTGGGTGTGTGGAATTGGCTGTAATTAATACAGGAATTTTTGTATGCCTTACAATTCACATATAACCAATTAAGGTTTTCATTCAGATTTTCACGAATAATATGGTAGTTAAAGATTCCTTTACAGAGATCTGGCCCTCAAATTGTTTTTGGCGGGGACTTTTTATTAAATGCTGATTGCCATTCGTTTTTATAATGTCACATTTCCTCTCGATAGCGATAGCATGAGTTTTTATGAATTCATTGAATAGATTAACCTATCAATTTATTACAAGTTAAGGAAGAAACAGCCCAGTTTCTTCTATCACGATATTCTTCTGTGGTACCAATAGAACGGTATTCTCATTGGTCACATATTTTTTTATATACAATAGAAACCAAAGCTCTTAATGTTAATCACTTAATCTGCTTGCAGATAGGAAGAGTCTAAGCCCTAAATTTAGTTATTTGTTTTAGCTTTTATCCCTTTCTTTGAGATTCTTTAGTTTAGATGGACGCAGAAGCCGACGACCAGACTGACAAAAAAGCTGGACCGATTTCTCTAAAAATTCATAGCATATTGGAGGTAACGTTGGGGGGCCTTTGATACTAAAGAATAATACTATTATTTATATTGTAATCTATTATTAAATGCTATGAATTTAATTATGACGAAGGATCTCAGATCTCATAGCCTAACATTCTTTTGGTTTATTCCATTTTAAAAGCTCGTATAGTTCTCCGCTGGCGCAACTCATAATTCATTGAATATCGGGCGAATTTCTGGATAAGTGAGATTTGCGAATCAACTACAGCTGTGGTTCGGTTTGGTATAAGATTCACCCGGTTTATAAAACTAGAGTTTTCCCACATAACTTAAGACCTTTGGGTAAGTCATTTTGAGAGGCCTGACCATAAGCGTCCGAAGTAATTGCAAATTGAGTCAATTTTTAAAATGCGTAAAATATGCTAAGCTTAACTGGTCAGCGGATTCAGTGGTAGGCTAATTGGAGTAATCGACTCGTGGTCATAATCGTATGGGCTTCCTGGAGGGGAGGGTGAAGTGGGTCAGCCGCCATGCAACTCGCCAGCCGGACAGATACAAATTGAAACCCAGATACGGCATCAGATACATTTCATGCCCCACAAGCGGGCCAGCAAAAACGAAATTTGTAATCTGTTTGAACCGCAATCCACAATCGGCAAGCACCTTGATCGACCGCAGTAGCAGAAGCAGCGGCAGCGGCGGAGACGACGGCAAAAATGTTGCAAGTCAGCTAGAAATGTTACCGGGGCTCGGTGCATGCAGCGCCACTCTAAGTCATTCAACTGCAACTGGATTTCGGTTAATGTGCCTGCCGCGATGCAGCTCCGCCTCGGCCTCCGCTGCTTCCCTCCCGGCCTTCTGGCTGACAACTGCTTTGCATAATAATAATAACGCAACAGCAGCCGCAGCAGCGGTGGCAACAATGGCCCAACGGTAGATGGAGATCGTTTATTACACGGATGCCAGCGTCGTTCGGAAGATCGAAATGGCAGAAAAAATGTTGCACCGGCCGGGCTGACTCACTGGTTGGATGGCTGAATGGCTGCTTGTGGTCACCAGAGAAACCCACCGCCTCTTTCCCACCCAGTAACGGAAGTTGATGCTCCTTCGCATCCACTTCTGTCATGGTCAACTGGTCAGTGTGCTGCGCTGCTGTCTTTCCCCCGTCTCCCAAAATTGCTGGCCAAGGCGGGGTCGATGCCACTGACTGGCGGCTGTGGCTTTCCTCACACACACCCAGACGCACATGTGCCGGCGACATTCTCGTGACAATGCAATTAATGAATCCCCATCAGAGCCGGAGCGGCGTGCCAGTTCCCAACGAGTCTTGCCAGTTGCAAGCGGAAGTGTCATTATAAAATTGCACTTAGATGAAAGGCCCCTGCATATAAATGGCAGGTACTGTCAGCCCTGCCTTTGGGCAACTCCTTGGGAGTGACTAATAATTTGAACGTGAGAATCGTGGGCTGCCCCCTCCGCTTCACATGCACTGCTCTGAATTTCCAAGGGATTCAGCGACTGCTATGGACGCCAAGTTCCAGCGACAGGTGGCGTGTTTCAATCGGATCAGGAAACAACATAAGTTCCTTCAGAAAAGGAAATTTCTAAATTTATTTAGAAAGAACATTCTGGGTATAGGACTCCATTTCTCTTGTCTGTCTGAATGAAGCTGCGCTTGGAATTCTTTCAACTTTCGCGGTTAGTGGAAAAGCAAAATAATTTCAATTTCGAATTATTTGAGATTGCAGTTTTGAAGGAATACCAACAAATACAACGGTAGGTTTTTAAAGTAGAACAGCCAGCTTGTAAGGACCCTTAAGATTTCAACGGTTTCATTTTCCGAAACTCTTGAAAGACAATGAGATGGGATTTCCCCAATTCTTTGGTTTGGGGAGGTACTTTTATCTGCCGATTCTACACTAAATAAATATTGATTTCAAATATAATAAATTTGATTGTACTATATTTGAGATCGAACAATTGCTGGTCTACCTTTCATTATTCATTTTAAAAGTTTTCACCAGGTCCGAAACCTATCTAAACACAGTGGATGGTGTGGTGCAGATAATGTCGAACCAGTTTTAATATTTGTGTGAGATTTGTAGCCTTGCCAATCACTTGGAGTCGCGCACACGAATTTCGGAGTGCGGTGGTGGGAAGAAACCCGGGCGGTGGGCCACCTGCAAAGGCAAAGCGCCACGCCAGCCAGCTCGGATTGGCATCAATGGGAGTGCTTTGTGTGTGTGGAGTGTATGAGCCACGACGAGGTCAGAACCTATTGCTGGCTGGCGGCACTAAAACGAAAGACTTAAGACACAAACTTGTTTGCAGGCATTTAGCACGCTTTCGTGCCATTAACCAGCATTTGAATTAGTTTATTTAATTAAAATAGATAGCCATCGGATTGGACTTCTGGTAAATTGCAGTCGGAGCGACAGACAGCCTCACAGCCGGTGTCTTTCTCCAATGGAACGAGAGCAAAACAGAGCGAAATGCGACTTGGCCCGGCTCGACTCGGTCTTGAAAATGAAATCACGCAAATTAAAAATGTTAATGAATAGAAAATCTCACACTCACTCCGCGGCGCGAGTATTTGTGTGGGACAGTCGTCCACGATCTTATCGCTAATTCCGCCAAGTTTCACTTCTTCCCGGTCCCGGGCCATTGTCACGAGATGTCAGTTCGGGTAATCATAAGGCGAGTGAGCGACCCCATCAACTCAATGGAAAACCGTCCAAGGAAAATAGCCAGCCAGCATTTTCCCACGCGACCTACTCACTGACTTTGTGTAGGCGTTAAAGGTTGACTAATTCACTGGCTGAGCCGTCGAGCCACCAGTGTCAGTGAGTGCCCCCCAAGAAATGATTGCATTGGATGATGGGGCGGACAAATTATTGGCCAGACTCAGCGGCAGATTGACTTCCGCCTAGTAATCGGAATGAAAGTCAGCAGGTGAGTAGAACAGATTGCTAGAGAGTGGGAGAAAGAAGGGGCGAGGGCTGGTCATCCCACCCGCCCTCTCGCTTGTTTGTCGAAAGCGGATGGCGATGCGGCAAATTTACATGTTGACGTTTTCAGCATCCGATCGCCGTTCGTCATCCCATTGACGTGTGTTGTGTGTGTGTGTCTACCTGCTTTCCTCAGTTCCAGCAATTTGCATGGTAATTATCATAACTTCGCCATGGTAACCAATACACACAGCAAGAGGCCGGCCAGTCGTAAAATACGTGAGTTTTGTACTTCCAAATCAGGCGGCATCGCCGTCGTCGTCGTCGAAATTAAAATGAGTGGAAAGTGTTTTCGAAGCGAAGACAGTGAAACTGCCATAAAGTGTTTCTCTGTTTCTTGGCCAGAAACATACGGTTTCACCCGTAGTTCGCTGCCAAAGATCCGCACAGTGGGACGAATCAAAAAGTCCGAAAACGAAACCACAAATAAAGTTATCATAATCCACCCTTTAATGCTTACAATAAAAGCCGATTTATATCTTCAGAATACCTAATCTGAAGTCCCGAGCTGCCCATAATCAAGAGTCTTTTGTTTAAACAAACTTTACACCCAGCAGCGAATTTCAAATTCCACTGTTTTCAGCTGTCGCTGTTGATTAGCTGGGCGCGGATCGTTTGAATCTTCCCCGAAACACTCAAAATACCGATGACAAAAATTTCCACAGCCCGCGCCCTTTTCGGCTCCGCCAAACAGCTTTGTGACTTCACCGTCCACGATGGGCTCAATTTGGCTTCGCATATTTTATTTAATTGAAAGCCCCGACACGCCCGATTATTTCAGAGATCGGCCGGCCATCGGAATAATGGTTTTTCAATTAGGTGGAAATTTGGGAATAATTTGAGACCCCGGGGAAGTGGATTTTTCGTGTTTTACTTACAGTTCTTGACTGATGTGTATCCCTCGGCAGCGCTGCTGGCACTGCCGCCGTTCAGGGCCGATCCATTGAGAATGTGTCCATTGGAGGTTCGACCCACGCTGTTCAGGGTGGTGGTGCTGCCGGCCCGCGAGCGCCACGCATTGTGTCCGCCAGCCAAGTGATGGCTGCCGTTGCCGTTGACCAGGCCCACGCCGGTGAGGTCCCCATTCGACTTGCTGCCAGCGGCGCTCTTCAGGGTCCCATAGACGCTGCTGCCCGCCCCGCCACCCGTGCTGCCGGTCTCCAGCTGCCGGGCGTACGAGTTGTCCGCGTAGGCATGAAAACAGCATCTGACTAGAGCATTGGCCGCCGCCTCTCGCTTGCAAATAAACACGTGACACTCGAGCACTTTGATGCCGGTGGTACGGCGGAGAATGGCCGCGAATATGGGCGGATGCTGGGCGCGCGGCATCCGTGCGAACGGTGAGTCCAGTGGCAAGAACTTTGGCTCCGGATGTGAGTTGCCCCGCTCCGGGATGAGGACCTGGCGGACCGCGGCGCAGTAGTGCAGCGACTCGATGGGAAAGAATCGAGTGATCTGCTTCAGATTCTCGTCCACGTTCTCCAGCAGAATGCCGTTGGACCACACGCTCAGCCATGAATCAATGCCCTTGGCGCCCACAGCCCCCTCCGAGGGGTAGAGACTGCGCAGCGGCTCCTGGATTCCCTGCAGGCCGTCCTTGCTCTGGCGCGGCACAGCGCTGCCCAGGTAAAGCACTCGGCAGCGACAGATGGGCGTGGAGTCTCCCATATTCGGATAAATATGCCTGATGTGGCTACGGCACAACAGACGACGCTCAACTCACGCGACGATAGCGACGGCGACGGCGACAAAGCGACAAAAGACAAACAGCAAACGCGACCGCTAACTTCTCGGCGGCGGGGATCGGGGCTCTGCTGTGGGTTGGCGCAGCTTAAAAAGTAACTCTGAGCGCGCGACGAAACAATGTGGATTTTCTGGTTTGAGCGTCGGTGTGAATTGCGTCCGCTGCTGGTGCGCTGGTGTTGGTGAGCGGTTCTTGCTTCTCGCTGGCAAGAGAATTTCGCGCTTAGGTAAGCGGGTATTTTCAGAGGTAGACGTCTTACACACACATTGCCACCGGTACACACACACGCGCGCGCGCTTACACTTGCATATTTAACACTCACACACACGCAGCACGCTGGACTGGTGAGGTCTTGAAACACACACAAAATTTAATTCGGTTTTGGGTTTTGGAAATTTAATAAAACCTCAGAAACTAAACATGGGAACCATTGCACTCGCTGGGTTTTCCTCGGGTTCGAGTTTGTTTTGCTCCTCGCTCTCACAGCCGCTGCGTTCCAAACGAGTTGGGTATCAAATATGGCGTCATTGATCCGATTCTAATTCCTTTGTGTTGGCCTCGCCAAATTCTGCTCGTTTCTTTTCTTTACTGGGTATTGCTGTTTCTACCGTCTTTTCGATGCACGTTTGTGGAAACTGAAAGGTCGGCTTAGTCTTGGCAAAATTCTGGCTTTGAGGGTGCGAGCATCCGCCCGGGAGTTGTGCACGCGACGCCGTTTCACTAAGAAATGCCAGACGATCTCGGCCTGTGCCGCTGAGTTGCCAAACTCTGGCTCGCTGCGGCCGACGTCTCTCTCAGCTGTAAGACGAGAGAGCCGAAAGAGTCGGCTACCTGTTGCTTCTGCCCCCTCGGCAAGGTGTGCGCCACAGGTAGGAGGCAGAGTGTGTTTCTTCGTTGGCCTTTGTGGACTGCATTCAAAGTGATGTGGATCAAGTGTTAATGTGCCGACCTGGGACTTCCACCGGCGCCTTCAGTTGCTTTCCCTGGCGGCTGAAGCCCACGGCGAATCCAACTACTCACACCATTCCATCATCTTTAATGTGTGAGGGAAAATTTGCCTCACAGTCTCCTGAAGTTCCGGCCTCTGTATTTAGGGTGTTGGACAGGTAAACCGACAAGTGCTTCATATGGACTTAATTACAGAAAACTCTTCTTTTATTGGGTTAGATGGAACTCAAAAAAATTTACCGAAACACGAGTGATATTATAGTTTTCTGTAAGTCCCCAGTTATCCAAAAAAATTGACTTTGCGGGAACATTATTAATAAAGATTTTAATTAATCAAATTAATAAATGCGGTTTGCCACCATCTATTGGCTAAGTCCCATCTATAAAAAAATGAAATCCCAAAGCGCCACCTTTTGTAAATATTCAGAAAGCGCTGCCACTCATCCCCATGACAGTGTGACCACCCCACAACGCAGCTGCTGCCACCTATGAGCCGAAATGTTAGCCAGCTAAACGGAACCATCACGCGACCAATTGGACGGAAATAAAAGGTTGCAAAAAATGCAAAGTTTTTGCTTAGTTTTCTGGTTTTTAAGAGTCGCTGCTAAGTAGAAGCGTAATAAACAGAATAAAAAAGCGGAAGCACCACAAAATCGACTGAATGGTGGCAACAGTTACAACCTCGCACAAGGCACGAGTCATCGACTGATTATAATAAGATCTGAAAATTGATTATATCAGAAAATCTAGGCATTCAAATTTCAAGCAATAAGAAAGAGTTTTTACCAGTCAGGGGAGAACCAGCTGAATCTTGAAGAGGTAATTTCCATCGTGGTAAGTCCCATCGAGGCAAAGCAAAGCCGTTAGAAACATCATGCCCATCTCCGCCGGAAAATAAATAATGATTTTTGTACGAGATAATCGGCCGTGGCTGTTGAAGTAATTTTAGGTCTCCCGTTGGCATCCTCCAAATCCGTTTGATTCCGCGGAGGCGCACACTTGAAAAATTAATTTTCATCCTTCCACTAACGCGGCCAAGTTCGCAAATCCCATCAATTGGGATATAAAAGGATTACGTTCTAGAAATCAGCCGAGTGTTACGAGAAAGCCTTCGACGACACAATTCGTCGAAATTAGTCGAACGTCAAAGTTTCTATGAAAATTCATCCTTTTCGCTCTCTTAAATTCTGGGCACTTTTCAGATAGCCTTGCACTCATGTCAGCTCATCTTCCCATCTTTATATTGCGAGTAATTGAAGCTCAAATGGAATTTAATTACAGAAACTGAAACACGATCCATAGTGGGATTTTATTTGCAGTTGACGAGAGCGGCGTTTTGCCGCAGAGGCTTTGTTGTTCGGGTCGCTTCGGTTAATTAAAAGCAAATACATAATTGTGGTCTTGAAGTTTCGCAATCTTTGCCTCTGTCTGCATCACTCTGACTCAGTCGGTTTTGGTCTTCGGCTGAGCTTTTTGTATTGGCTTTCAGGGAGCCGTCGGACAGGGTGAGGGTGGTGCTGCTGGTAGGCAAACAGGCCCATTTGAATGAATTAAAAGTAAACACGTTTCGCATTGTGGAGCCTACTTGACATTTCCCTTTCACATGACGAGCGGACAGACTGCTGACGGAGACAAGTACAGTAAAACATTAAGGCGAGAATAATCGCAGCCGTATTAAGTGTGCCCCGGCGGTGGGAGGACGGCATCGTTGACGGCAAAGTTTAGGTCCCGGAGGTGGGAGTTTGTTTTTTAGTGGAGCTTTTCAAATTAAATAAACTTTCAACGGGCAAACATTTCCCATTTAAATGCAAAAGCAAACACGTTTTTAATGTTTTCATAAAACTTATTTGAATTTCTCATTACCGCAAGACACCCACTAATGTTGAACAATATGTAAATTCACGTGGAAGGCGTCTAACGTTCACCTGCCAATGATTGGCACTTTGTATGAACTCCTTGATTCGCCGCAATTACATCATTTCATAAATACAAGGACTGTCCAAAAAGGTTCACATCTTTGTTGTCGTTGACCGTAGCCTTCGAAACCAGTAGAAACTTTTCAAAGGACCTCGCTCATAGGTAAGTAATTTCAGGAACCTAGTTAACACACAACCAGCTTCGAATTATCAAACATCCAATCAGCGACTACGATATCCTACGATCGATTTGAGCAGGCAAAGGTCGATCAGGGCAATTGTCAATGGGTCTGTTGGGGGATCCCCGAGCACTGCGGCTTTCCGAGCGGCATGATCGTGACCTTCAAAGGGGCAGTATTGCCCTTCACAGCTATGATCTCTAAGAATTCTATACAGAAATATTTATACTTCAATCTAAAGTGTTTAAAGGGTAACTTAAAAATTTTATAGTATCCCAAAAGGTTCTTTTGCCATTTTAAAACCTTTATCAGTATGAGTGCTCTTATATTTTTTCAGTTTACTCGATTGTGTACCACTTCATCAAAACTTGATATATTGCTTATTTAGTTCCTTTGTTTTATTTTTCGGCGAATAAAATAAAACTGTGCGATCCGTAGAGACCTAAATGTAGATTGGTACAGCCAAAGGCGACTTTGAGAATTACTCAAGTTCAATAAAATTGCGTTACCTCTAAAGACCGAGGTAAGGATATTTTTAAGTGATCAGTCACTTACATAAAGGACGATGATTGAGTAACTAACGAACTCCTTCTCATGTAGACGAGTTTTGTTGGAACTGCGGATCTAATGCTGCCAGGACACTCGTCTCTGATTTATAGCCCCGTTCTTATGTGGATCGAGTGATTTTCCGGGAAAAAATTTGCAGCCCAGTTATTTTTTTTCCTCCTTAAGTGCCTCGTTTCCGGTCATTACACTACGCGCTAGCCTAAGGTGCCTAGGCCTTAATGTCCTTGGTATGAACCACAGACAGATTCGCTGACAAATGATAATCATTTCCGCGGTTAATATTTGGGCGGTTTGCCGTTGCAGATTTCCGGCAATTAGCGCATTTAGTTTCTACCAATAACAGAGCTACACATTTTTTTTCCACCTCACAGAATGCAACAAATAATTTGTGATATTGTATATACAAAAAATGTACTTGCCACTGATAGTTTGAGCTGTTGAAAAAACTTTGCTTTAAACTTTCAAATGAAATTTTCCATTCCAGCTGCTAAACAGGATGGCGCTGAATAGAGGAATTAATGTGAAAATGAAACCGCAAGGAATCCTGCGATGTAGGAATGAGACGAAGCTGCTGCCAGCTACTTAAGGAAATAACACATGAGACATTGAAGTCAGGCGCATTTAAGCTACCACAGTTGGAAAAGCGGTTTTAATGAAGGCACGTGGAGTGAGAATGACTGAGAGCTATAAAGATTTCAGTGTTGACAATGCCAAGCGGATTACAATAGATCAAACCTACAATTTGTTCTTCTTCGAAGCCCTCGAAATGAATAAAAATTCTGCTCACAACTTAGATGTCTTCTAATAAAAAACATGATAAGTCCCCGCGGCGATTTGTTTACTTTTGATATTCAACATAATTCTGTAAATCTGATGTGCAACGTTGGTAAATCGGAGTGCGATCCTTTAAATGGGGAGAAGGCTGTCGGCGTTAATTTCCGCGTCGTCCTCCGAGTCATGGCTCAGTTGTGCCCGGTGCATGCCAGTGCGAGGTCGCTCAGCCGGCGGTCCCAGGGGGTCCACATGCTGGTGCACTGAAATTTCCCAATACTCTTTAGTGTACAAAAAAATCCTAAGATCTTCCCTGAATTACCCGAATAGAAAGCCTGACCGCCTCCGAATACCTGCCCTGTCGAACTCACGGGCATCCGAGAACTTTCGCTGTTCTCCTGGATTCGCTCTTCGTTCGACTGCCTCGCACCTGAAACAAAAAGAAAATAACGCATTCTCATATTGGCTTGTAGTTAGCTGGATTCATCCACCTCTGAGCCGACTGCTGCCTCGCCCGTCACGGGCCGAGGAGAGCCGCTGCTGTTGCTGCTGCTGCCGCTGCTCGTTCTGGCTGAGGCGCGTATAGTCGAGGGCGTACTTCTCATGAAGCTCGGCCATGCCAAGGGACTTGGTCACCTGCATGAGGGCACGCACGCAGGTGAGGTTGTCGGGGAACCTCGCGTAGATCTTCTCGAACATGCCCAGGTACTGCTTGGGGGGCAGGTACGAGTTGCGGAAACAACTGGCAATACGCAACATTAGGTTGGGATCGTTGGGGTCGGCGAGGACAGCACGTTCGTAGTAGTAGAGCGCCTTTTCCGTGGCCTGCAGCTTGATGTAGTAGGAGCCGATGGAGCTGGCGATGTTGCAGTCACTGGGATTGATGCGATAGGCCTCGTTGTAGTACTGGTTGGCCTCCTGGTGGTCCTGGATCTGTTCGTAGATGGAGCCGACCTTCTCGAACAGCCGGGAGTCGATTTCGGAGGCGGATATGCCCAAGACCTGCAGGTACGCCTGGAGGGCGCCCGGGGCGGCATTCAGCTTGAACTGGCTGCCTCCTCCGCTGCCGCCCAGGGTCACACTCTGGCGCCGTTCCTGAAGCTTGGCCAGCTGGTAGTACACATGGCTGTGCTGTACGGAATGCGGCTCCATAAGCTGGGCCTTTAGTCCCTCAAAGAGCTCTTCGGCTAGGCCATAGTCTTGCTGCTGGAGGGCCAACAGACCGAGGTTGTAGTTGGCCTCAAAGCTGGACGGCTGAAGTTGGAGGGCGCGGTCTAAGTGCGCCCTGGCCTGGGGCAAATTGGCCTTCTGCATTTCCACAATGCTAGCGTTGACCAGAGCCAGCGCGTTCGACTGCAAGACCCCGAGCTCCTGCAGTTGATTGAGACAATGTGATGCCATCTCCAGATTCCCCAACTGTGAAAAGCGACACACAATTAGGGTCATTCTGGCCATGTGAGTGGAAAACTTGCATTAATATAGATGAAGCTGAGATTAGTCAGGGCGCTGGCCGTCATCGAGCCCTCGCTCTTCCTGTCGTACATCTGCAGGGTTTCTATGGCCTGGCTGACGTCGTTCTGCCGCAAGTAGACCAGCGCTTTGTTCAATTCCAGTTCGTTGGCCAGCCACGACAGATTGGACGTCTTGATGACCTCAATGCACCAGTTGTAGCCTGGAAAACGAACCGATTGCTCACAATTGGCAAGTGTCAGAGGGGACCTGCACCCACCGTCATTGTAGTTTTCCTCGATAATTGGTGAAATCAAATCCACAATCATTGTAATTGCGCGTTTCTCGCCGTTCCGGCGCTGCTTTGTGTAGACGGCCAGCTCGTCGGTGTGAAGGGCCTGCAGGACATAGCCGTTCTTCTTTGGGGCGTCCTCGGACTGAGGGACTTGACTATCCAACCGTCCGAATGCCTCGCCATCGATTACCTCCACCTGCACCTCCATCTTTGCCCCGGCCGGGCTGCCCTGGCCCTGTGTCTGAGCGAGGTCCTCGTCGGCCTGGGCCTGCTCCGCCGCCTGCTGCTGTAATTTAATTATGTTATTCTCGTTCTCCAGGTCGCTCTCGCTGTCGATGGGCTGCACTTCGCACAGGATGCGAAAGGTGCTCTTGATTTTGTCCACATCCCCCATGGCGTAGTAGCAGAGGATCAAGTGGATGCCACTGCGAATGTCCGCGCGCTCGGACATGATAAACTCGAAGCTGGAGGCCGCATCTGCGTACTGACCCATCCTCACGAACAGGACCCCAATATTCTCGGTGATGCGGAGGCGCAACTGCTTCAAATTATTGGGCACCGAGTCCAGCGCCATCCGATACATTTTAATGGCCTTCGGGTATATGCCCATTTTGTAGTAAATGTTGCCCATGTTGAACTTCAATTGATTCACATGCTGGAACATTTTGTTCTTCGTCATGATGCTGTACGTGTTCAGGGCTTCGATGTGCATCTCATTGTTCTCGTACTGCTCGGCTAGATTAAAGAAAACCTGAAAATTGCGGCCCAGTTAGTTGGTTGGCGGCGACAGACCGCCGTCGGTTCATGCACAATTGAGTCCTTTGCATTCACCACCATTGACCGGACCGCATCGGGCCGCACCGACGCACCCCATAAAGGCATTGAGGCCCGGAGCCAAAAGCCGATGCCGATGGACGTGCGGCTCAATGGCCAGTCAACGTGGTGAGCTGGAAATCAGCACAGAAAACATTGCATCTGCATGATTATGAAATTGGCGCGTAAACATTTTTATTGGCGACCTGGTCTGGCCTGATTGCACCAGCAGTCGGCGGGGGAACTGCGCACTCAGCGACTCCCAACAATCAGCATTGACAGGGTTGCTTCACAAACAATTGAGTCGAATAAGGAAATAGAGAATGTTTCCAAAGGAACACTTAACTGTTATACAGAGCCTGGTTAATTTCTTCACGACAATCTTTTCTTACCCTTCGCTAGTTTTTTTAACGGTCCACAATATCCTTAACTTATAGGAGCCTTGGTTCAGTGAATTTTAAGTCTTTTCTAATAACGGGGAAATTGCTTTCCATTTCGAAATTACAAGTTAAAGAGCTGCAGATGGTGAAGGACCAGACTATTTGCGCATTTCAGTGGTGGGCGAAACTTGAACAAGAAAATCCCATGGAGGAGTTTGAGGCGATGCTGGAAACTTTTACCGCCATTCGCCATAATTCATGCAAAAGAAGGGGCGCAAAAAATCTAGATTTTTGGCTGGCACCAGCCAAAGAAACCAGACCCACAGAACCAAAAACAAATACAAGGACAACAAAAAACTGCTAGGATCTGCTAACTTAATTCAACTTTTTAGCACGAGATCCCTGATGGCACGCGGGATGTGATGGTGTGATAAAAACATAAAGACTAAAAACTAATTTCCCACTGAAAATATTTGTGCGAGCTGCGCCTGGCATGGGGTGGGGGAGGCCTGCTTCACTTACCGCATAGGTCAGGTCAAAGTTGTGGAAAACATTCTCTCCATGCTGGTCACGGAATCGATGCAGCGTCCTGTCCAACGAGAAGGCCTCCTTTGCTTTATTCAGCGCCTCTCCCAGGGTGGCCTTGGCCTCCGAGTTAATGTCGTTGGAGCGCGTGCCGGTTCCTGTCCCGGTTGCCCGGCTGGCCAGCACAATCGACGACTCCAGCAGCTTGACTATTTTGGCCTCGAGGTTTTTATATTTGATTTGCGGGCTACCAAAACCACAAATGGAAATCAGCAAAGACCGCGACTTTTGCCTAAATGGCTTGCTTACTTGACTTCCTTGGCTGCCTCCACAGCGGCATTAGCCACCGAGAGGGTCTGTTGCTTTGCTTTCTCCAGGAAAAATTGGTCAAAGCGCTGCCCAGCGGAACCACTGGTGCTGATCGCGTACCCTACGGCGCGCACCGCCGTCGATGGGCGGGCCAGTGCGGTCTTGTCTCCACCAGCGGCCCCCCGGCTAACCAGATTGCCCCGCTACACGGACGACTCGTTGTCAAAAGGCATCACCAAATATTTATTGTACACACAGACTTACCGAAAAGAGCAGCGAGGTGGGCGGCCTGCCGGCTGCCGTGGCTGGCGTGTTGGACACTGGGGCTGCTTGCTGTCCCGCTGAGGCCGCGGGCTGCTGGCCTCGTTCCTTTGCGCTGCCAACACCTCCGCCGCGGCTGCCATTGCCACTGCCACCGGTGCTCATTGGAATGATGTCGAGTGTCGTCGTTAATTAAATTCTATCACAAATGGCCAAAAAAACTAATAGCACCGCAAAAATTTTGAAATGAGCTTTGTTTCCACTCTCGGTGGTTCAGTTCGTCTGTGGCGAGTGTTTGGCTTTTTGAAGGGCCGGTTTTGTTTTGGACGACCGTGTTGCCTAGGCGACACGGGGTGTCAAACGCCGCAGGAAGGTGGCTCCGACAAAGCTGGGGAGGTTTTTCTGCCCGCGCATCGGTTGTAGGGTTGGCCAGCTGTTTGTGCGTCTGCTTCACTCTTTACAATGCATTTAGTCATAGCCTTCGATGACTTTGAATAGGCGCCCTTAGGCTCAATCAAATGATTGTTGTCGCGTGTATCGTGAGCTATCTGAGGAACCAGAAACTATTCTTTATAATTAGTTTCCTATCGATGAAAGGGGAACCCTGCTAACCAAAATGCGCATATTTTCGCTTAAATCCAAAAAGCATGAAAAATTATATTTTTACGGTATTCACATGTTCGTGCTAAGTGAATTCCATTCATCAAAGTTTAAATAGTAAACACCTTCGTAAATAAAAAATAATTGTTATTTTTGCGGTATTTGGAAATTTTTTGAGCTCTAGAGGAAAATCATGTTTAATATAAATTTATAAGTGTGATCCATCTTTTTGGTGGTTAATGGTATTAATTCCGTTGTAAGTTTGAATTTACCCACTATGCATTGTAAATTGGTTGCAGTGGTTAAATGCATAAGAATAGTGTTGCCAACTTTTACGGATCTACTAAAGAGGCTCCAACTTGGTTGAATATGGGGTGGCCAAATATTGCAAAATACAAAGGAATAGAACATAATTTCGATGCTCTAAGAAATTTGATATACAGTCGGACAGTCTCGATTGCTTCTTTCTGGTGTATTATAGTTATTATACAACGGAGGAATGTTTTTAAGACGAGACAAATCGATCAAAGTTTTAAAGGGCTTACGACTATTTTTTCAGAATTTGTATGCCCTCACCTCTTTCGGATCAGGATGTATGGTGACAAACCAACTAACTCCTTATCGTATCAGAAGAAAATATTTGTTAGGCTATTAAATTTGAAGGATCTCTAATTGTAGCATCTTGTGCTCTGTAAAAAAAGATAATTACATGAATAAAAACTTTCGTTGTCCTACGAAGCTTGATTTTTAAGAGGTTACAAAGAATTTTGTTGCAAATAATCTACCGTTGATTTGAGGCTTGCAATGTGCGTCAGTCAGCCGCTAAATGGGGTTTTGGGGAGAAGAGAGCGAGTTGTAGAAACTTGAGCCACGTCCAGACTGCGAGTGGCGCAAACAATTATTCATTCATATAAAAATTGATTGCTAGTGATTGGCAGTTATTGGATATAAACGCCTGGGCGTGCTGTTAACAAGCTACATCGATTAAAATTTCGTTTGTTTCATTTGTCCTGGGAGCAGCAGCCATCAGCCATTTCATGTAACAGGAGATTAAAACGCCGAAACGTCCTGGGCAGCGGCCGGCTTGGCCACTCCGGTCAGCTGTCCTCCTCTGACATTGATATATTGATGGTCCTGTGGCGTAGACCCCTCTCTGCTTTATACAGACCGTACATTTTAAATAAAATTGCATCCTGTATGTAGTTAAAAATTGGATTAAATAGCGGATCGAATGCAGTCTGTTTGCTCCACAAATATACGCACGTCCACACATCCGCACTCCGCCCTGAGGCGGATCCGGGACGAAATTCATCTCAAATCCAATGCAATTTTTCAGGAATAAACAAGGACTTTGCATCCTAGGGGTGGAGCAATTTAGATCGTTAGAGTTTTCTAGGATTCAATATTTTTATTTGCAGGATTTTTGGGAGCTGCCATCAGGGCATTCAAGTTGACTCTTTTTGAAAGGTTGATCCGCTTTGGGACTTCTGATGTCTGTGCTGCACATGAATTCCCAATTTCTAATAATGTGGGCTTTTGAAATTTAATTTGTGTGTGATAATTCTGTTTTTTATTTTTTGTATTGAAAATTAATTTGTTTATATAAATAGCAATAGCAAATCGAGAGCGTTTTCTCTGCTCATTTGCTTTGGTCCGTTTATTTCCGGCACTTAATTCATTCGATGCGATATGTTCAATCTCTCTCTACAAATAGTAATAAATAGTATGTAATATAAAGATGGAAACGTCGTAGACCCCCAGAGTTACCTCAAATATGACTAGAAATTCCTTATATACAATAGGATTTCAGAGAGTATATTAGCTAGAGTAACCAAATTTAGTATTAACAGTCGTATGGGCACAAGACACGACTTTCTTGGATAGTGGGGAAAATACAAATTGAAAAACATTTGGAAATCGGAGATCATAGTCAATATTCGATGGTAAAGGGTATACCACAGTCAGGCTGGCTCGACTGTTACCTCCTTATTTGTTTTCTCTGGGAAGACTTAATTATATGCAAATATATAATTTGCTTTTGTTTGTCTTTTGCTTGTCTATTAATGCGAATATAAGTTTCGCTTTACGGCCTGCTTCATCTGCCACTCATTTAAATATATTTCAATCATAATCGAAACAATTGGCATTTTAGGCTTTATAGATAACCAACGATCAGTATTGCTGAATCGAGCACTTAACTTCGTTGAAATGCAAGTTTTTTCTGCCAATCTATCATCATATCCACTATTTATCTATCTACTCTATCTACATATGATATCTATCAACTTATCGCAACTAATCCTAAAGATGTGTGTCCTTTAATTATACCCTGTGAGTACGTCTATATGTACAATCGAATCTCAGAGATTAAATTTGGGATATATTAGACTCGGAATACTATTTGCAGGCAGAACTAATGTTTTATTCTCTCCTAATAATATTAAAATGTATGTAGTTTTCACCAAACTAAAGTCATGGTTACAATAAATGAATGGCAAATGAAAATTCCGTGTGATAGATTTCCGAACACGTCTACATTCGTTCTAAAATAAAAAGCAGAGATTTTTCTTCGAATGCTAGGGGTGATTATGATAGTGGGATCATAAAAAACGGAATTCAATAATTATTATAAAAAATAGTAACATGGATGTCCTAAAAATTTAATAGTTCCAGGGAAAAAATATTATGTTAAATGTAGGAAAGCGCTGGGTATATCACAATCAATTCAACTCTCGCCTTCTTCTTTTTCATTCAACTATGATTGGTCGAGCTGTATTCCTTACCATTAAGGTATTGGGATATGATTAGGTTTATAAATTTCATGTGTATTTCTTTAAAATAACATTGGAACATATTGATTTTCGTTTCATTTAATGGTTAAGGCGGATTCCAGCACTACTTCCAGTACTACATCTACGCGCAGGTCTCAAGCTCAACACAAAGTTTGTTCCCAATTCTATTATTCCTGACACTTTATATGCAATCAGGCAGGCAAATCAATTTGAACACGAAACACGGAGCGTCCGTTTACGCACAAATTAAACAATTTGACAAACTGTTCACTTTGGGCAGTTGAATGTTTGATTTACATGTATTTATAGACGCCCCTTCCCCTCGCCAGTTTTGTGAACACATTTATGCAAATAGCTTTCCGAGTTTTGCCGTTCAACTGCGCTTCAATTATTCACAACTATTTGATAGAAGTTCACAGACGACCCAGTCTGCTTGCATTGCGGGTCCTGCCAGAAGCGTTTACATTTTTCTGTTTATGGTTTTTCTTTCTCGGACTATCACAGATAAGTCCTCTTTTGAGAGCCATTGGAGCACAAATTCAACTTACGTTTACTAGTTAGAAGCAGCGGTATTCATTAGACTTAAGTCAACATTTTGTTCTCAAAAACTTAATTTTCTTTTCACAAACTGCAATTGCCAAGTCGCTCAGTCATTTTTGCAGCGTGATATCCAAAATTCGATATATTCTGCATGAATATGTTTATTTTTGGGGAAATGGAAAAATGAATAGAAGAGGGCAATGAAAACAGAAATCCATCTGTTTAATACCCCTTCTCAAATATGACTTAGCCCAAATGGACAAATAGATTAAACGTCGCCAAGTAAAATTTAAAAAATTGATTCGAGGCTCACAATTCAAATAAAGATAAAGAAGAAAAGTTGAGTAAAATCGAAATATAGTTTTAGCATATCTCTTATTTTTTCCTTAATTCCGATGAGAAGTTTAAGACTCTAACAAAATCTTTAAACACTTAATTAATGTTTTTAATTATACATATATTGAATTCCCAAAACACAAAATTATAATTTGTTAAATCTTTTGAGTTGTGTTCGCGAAAGATCGGAATCGGAAAAAATGCTTATTTCGTATCTTTCAATGTTTGAATGTGGAAGGTTGAAATACTTTGGGGGCACTGTTGGTTGTGTTATTTAATTTTAGAGGACCTTTGGAAATTTAAGAGAAACTGGCGTGCTTCGCAATTCTCAATCGTTCTTAATAAGCAATTTCAATAAATAACGACACAAATGAATAATTCACAAAAAATGTCAACTTTCCGGACTGAATGGGACATTGGTTGTGTCACCAGCATGGCCCCCCTCTCTTAACAATGAGCCTGCCGGAGATTTCCCCTTCCCCCATGTGGCACTTTTGTGCCCGGACAAATTTCCCATTGCCCTTTCTCATTCTCTGTTCTCCCTCTCTCCCTTTCTCTCTCTCTCAGCGAGGCATTTCGAGCAACGAACAGAATTACTTATTCAAACTTTTGTGTTTTTATTGTAAATTTGCCATTTCCGAACGCAAAAGGCCGGGGCCTGGCAGGCCACAAGAATACGCATCGGTGTTGACTGTTCCCCGAGTGTAGGTGTGTGTGTGTGCTTGAGATTCTGAATTCGAATGTATGTGTGTTTGTGCGTGTGTGTGAGGCACATTTGCATACAGAATGTAAATTATATTGTCCGTTTCATGCTCTGACACTTAAGAGACAAAATGAAATAAAAGATGACAACAGCGACAACAAAACAGAATGAAAAACACCGGCAAGAAGGAAGGCAGCAAGGCAATGACGGCGGGCAGGCAAACGGACAAACAGTCCGGATGCGGCATTCAGCCTCGCCCTTCCCACACTCACACACACCCGCCCCCGCAATCACCGTCACCATCGTCATCTTGACTCGACTTCAACTGCCGTGTTCCCTACTCGATTGTCTGTGGGATGGGTATGGGCGTGGGTGTGGGGGAGGTGGAATAGTGGGCCACAGGCACCGCTTATGTCCATATGCCGTGCAGAATCCAGAGCCGCGTGAATCCGCTTTAATATTTTAAGAGTCGTAATGAAATCGGTTTGCTTTGTAGCCCTCGAGTCTGCCTGCTCAATTTGCGGCAGTGGCAGTTGGCCGCTCCGGATGCCATTCCTCCCCTCCCTCCAACACTATCTTGCCCAAGCGACACCGGCTCCGCTTCGACTGCAAAAGAAAGCCCTCGCCCGCAATTGAGGTGAATGCGAAGGCTCGTAAAAAGTTCCACGTGCTGGCAGAGGGGGTGGGCGGAGGCTTTGCTTCTTCAAAAAATGAGTTCCAAAAGAGCAATAAGGCGACTCACAAATTGAAATTGAGGCAAGGCCACTGCTGGACAGTTAAAACGCATTCAATCCGAGCCCCGCAGGCCGCACAAAAATGCACAAAAAACTACGAAACTTTTTCGGTGTTGTCGTCGTCAAACCAATCTTCGTAATTTTGAATTTGATGCTCTTAACTATATGGTTATTGGCGGCCCCTGAAGGAATCCCGAAATCATGTTCGGGATCAAAACACGCACAAAGTCTTTGGCTGTTTAGCCACCCAAAATACACATTAAAAATCATGTGAGTTCTGTTTTACTCAAAGCCGCATTTATGTAGTCATTCAAAATATGTCCAGTTTAACAGAAAAAGAAGAATTCGATTCGTCCTTCTAACTTTCTCAGATTTGGCAACATAGCACGAATAGCCTGTTTGCTTCAGATTGCTCTTCACGAACCTCCAGCATGGTTAGATAGGGTCGTCTGTCGATCAGTTTATGTGGTTTTTAGATATGACCCCCCTTTTCACGCTAATCAATTCAAAAATGGTTTGCGGGAAGGTGACGGACGATGTTAGCTGCTGATGATAACAAATCTTAGTCCCTAATTTGGTTGCCTAGATCCAGAGATCTAGAGCGTCTAAGGCATACGGCAAAGTATGTGTTTTTAAAAGGACAAGAAAAGTAAAATATAAAAGAGAAAATAGATATAAGATTTATTTTATCATCTTTAATTATAAAGCTAATAATCCAATTCGATTTTGAGGGATAAATGACTCCAGTGAAGTTCATAAATTTATGGAGGTAAATTTTGCCGGAAACACAAGTTTTTAAAATTATACTCTTCTGTTCCATCGTGAAGGGGAAATGGGTTGTTCGTTTTGCAGTAATTGTAAATAATATTAAAGTGCTGTAAATTTTTGATCGGCCAAATAAAAGCGGGGGGAGAAGCAAACCAAATGGATAAAAGGACACAAACAGTTATTTTATATTGTTTTCAATTTTTACCTCTTTTGGGCGAAAATTAATCTCGGTGTTTATAAAATTCATACTTGAATGAGATTCAAAGTCGAATTATGCGTTTGTTTAACAGGCGCCGGGCCCAGCAACCACAACAAATTTAAAGGCATTTTTCACAGCCGAGTGAGTTTGTTCCCCAAAGGCCAAAAATAAATGTGCTTGCCATGCCTGGTCGCCAGCATTTGCCGGCAGATTCGAACAATCGACTGCCGCCCACCAGCGTCCTGCCAGCACCAGAGACACATCAGAGGTCCGCCCTGAACATCGTAGTCTGGCCGGCCATTCATCCCTCCGTTTGGGGCGGCTGCTTGGGCGTCTCATTTGGCCCATTGCGGCATTTTTATGCCGGCGGCTGTTGGTCATTTTGTCTTCGATTTACTTTTTCAAAAACAATTTTCCCCCATAATGATGAGGCCTTCGCTTCCGCCTCATTCTGTAGTCCATGGACACTCGTATTTTTGGCACTCCCGGGCGACTCCTGACTCTCCGCCCCCCCCGTCCGGCGGGCTGCCTGGTTCGAGTCATTCTTCTTCATTTTTATGAGCCGCGTCACAAAGCATTTTTCTTGGGCCCTGCTAATTATTATATTGTTCCGAGAGCATTTTCGGCCCTCTGCCATTTCCATTTTTGTTCCAATTCCGAGAACGGACCATTATTGCCCATCTATACATATCTGATTTAATATCGGTTATGCCCATGTCCAGGCCAGCTAAGAGCCAAGCGGCAGCTTGATTTCTACAAATTAGTTTATTCCGTTATTGCCCTTGATGCAACATTATTTTGTGCCCCATGCTTTCCACATTTATATGCGATGGTCGTGGCGCCAGACATTGTCCATGTCCCGCTGGCTGTAGTTGGCCAAAATCTGATTTCCATCGGGTTCATTTGCCGTCTTTATAAGCAGATAAAACTAGTCAATCGCATCAAGTGATGTCACGGTTCCTTGCACAGTGTCGCGAAATCAAAGAGGGGGCAAGTTTATTATTGCTATGAATATTTGATTGGCTTATAAGAAGAAAAGAATTTTCAAATGCCTTTCCCTCCAAACCTAAAAGGCCTCACCAAGCCGACATTCTTTTAATATATTGTGGCTCAAAAATAAACTGCAAATGCATAAATCGTTTTCCCAGGTCCTTTCGTGTTAAGGTATTTTTATGTGTGTGTATTCAGGGCCAAGGAAACAAATAAGAAGATGATGAAAAAGAGTTGCAATCGGGCTTCAACTTAAGCTTGAGGACTGAAGACTTCTTGTCTTGGGGGAAACACAACTTTGAATTCCTAGAGTAGGCCAATTAGAGCAGATTCAATTTGAAAACCCGCCTGAGAACTCCTTCCTTGCAGAGAAAGTGAGTCGCCCCATTAACCCTGTGGAAGGATAGCCCTATTGGGTGGGAAGGTTTTGGTTCAACATTTGCTCGGCAAACAAAGGGCTAGAGTGTTGACAGCCATCGGCCAGCGATAATTGACCGGATTTAATGTTTCGGTGAGTCCCTGGCAGGTGAGTGCTCGTCCTCCATTGCCCGAGTTCAAGCTCGGCCAACACACTTGAATATCAAACGGAAATGGGGCCTGGCCGTATTTGCATTTAACACAATCAAAGACAGTCTTCCCCCCAGCGGAGGGTGGAGCCGGGCAGGGCCAACGGTGCGTATGCGTACGCATTTTGTGTCATTAAAACGAGAAATGCGCCGGCAGGTCTGGAGGGAATTAAAATGCAACCGATTGCAAGGATGATGATGAGCAGGTCTTTGTGATTTGAATTCGGTAACAAAGTTGCACATGCTGGGGTCGTCGGTCCTAGCAGTGCTTGAACAATTCAAGGAATGCGTCCTGGCAAAAGGGAATTCCATAGCTAAGCTCTGTGCTCGTTTGGCCGACCGTTTGAGAGGTTTGTCACGTTCGGATTCACGACTGAAGCTTAATTCCGAATGTTTTCATGTTTCAATAACCGGAACGACAGGGAATGGCAAACGTTACAGCAGCTCAGCCCAGCCAATTGTCGCCCGGTCGGTGAAGAAGCCCAAGAGGAGCCGGTAATCACTGGGTACTCAAATGCATTTGGTGCTGGAATTTATGATCCTGCGAGATTGTGCCCGTTCAAGTATTTCTATTTGCGGCATTGCATGCACCGGAAACTTTCCACTTTTATCTTGAGTGCAGCAAGACGGCATCCCCGGCCCGCCTGCAGTTCCACCCACGAAGCTTGCAGTTGCCCACGATACTAGAGAGGGAGAGAGAGGGAGAACGAGTAGGGATTCTTTGCTGGACGTCCTTGTCTTACCCACACCCACACACAATTTTCCGGTTGAGATATATAATCGAAAATCGATTGTTGTCCCCTGAGTTAAATAACCGATGCTCCAGCGCCATCATCCTCACATGCATATGATTTGAAGATTCTATTTGGAAGCAGGGCCTTCATCGTGAAGCGGCTTCCGTCGGCCCCCGGCCAGAACTGGGTCAAGGGGGGCCCAAACTTGAGGGCTGTGATTTGCATTCCGCCAGGCGGTGCCGGCATTTCCACATTCTCAGCTGATAACACTTTATGTGTGCTCCACGGGTGGATGTGGATATTTATTGCAATTCACCTCAAGTGTTCTGAGGCTCGATGGTTTCAGCTTTCGGCTCATAAATATCCCCAGGTCCGTCTCCCCGACCACTTGGCTTCCCACTTGCCTGCGCTCGGAAAGTTTCTTACCAACTTTTGGTGTACCGCTTGCAGGCCCAGCGGCGTTTCTTTCCTATGCCCAGGATGCTGGCCCATCAAGCAATTAACAATTAATTATTCGACTTAATTTCACGTTGATGCACTGTACAGGAAACCGGAGGAGGATCGGGCGAGAAGATTCATTTACATTTGAAAATTTATGCCCACTCGAGGGTGCGATTCAGTCAACAAAGGCAGCCGACATTTCGATTCGAAAGGGCAAAGACTCCCATACGTAGCAGTGAGGGGGAAAGGCATGTTTGGGGCAATGTCACGCAGCAATTATAATTTGGCAAATAAATTGTTCGGATATACATCGTGCACACTCATCCACACCACGCTCTCGCCCACACACCCACGCATGCGGCGGCTGATGGTTGCTTTTATTTGCAAAGTTTTTCCTTTAATGGAGACGGCGCTTTACGAGTTGCCGCTGATAAAAGCGAATTACGCGTTTCGTCTGTACAGCCGACGCTTCTGGGGTTTCCGAAAATCTTAACTGTGTTTCTATGGAGTGAATAGGCAGCGGCTTACTTTTAAGCACATGCGGCTTTTCTAGTAATATTTATTTTTTTAGCCTTATTAAATTCCGCGAAATTCTATACCCTTAATCTTAATGGAACAAATTCCTTTTTGGACTTCACGACATTAATGTCTCTGACACTTTAAGGGAATCAACGAGTCAATCAAGCTATAGGAATATAACATTTATAGCATTAATTTACCAGAACAAAGTGGACTAAAGTGGCTAGATTCCAATATTCAATATCAAAATGTTGGAAAACGTTTGAAGCTAAAAAATGTGGAACAGTGTTGCCATTTTCCAGCGACAACAATTTATGCGTTGGCAAGTTGGCAGTTTTAAAGAAATTTCGCAAAATGATAATTTTAAATACTGTTCACGGAGTAAGTCCCAGTTGAATATCTCGACTGCGGGCTTACTCACTTGATTATCTCATTCATGAATGTGAGTGAAAAGTCATTCGTTTTTTTCTTTTTAATTCTTTGAGTTGATGAAGAGGCTCGCACTCAGCGCTGGTTAATACTAATTACTTAAGTACTGGGAGTCCGTGGCGACATATCCAGTACATTTACTCAATCAAGTTAACCAAATGCAAACCAAGGCCCTTTCTGGGGAACTCAGTCGACCTACCCTGCCCGACTTCTGAAGTGCTAATGAAGGCTAATCCCTGGTTCGAAGTCGTGCAACACAAGCAGCCCCCTTGCATAAAGCCTGAGTTGTATAACGGGAAACACACGAATATGCATGGAGGGGGTCCGTTGGAGCGAGTACATTTGCGCGTGGATGACTGTGAGGAAGCCTGTGTGATTCGGTTAATTAAAAATGGGCTGTGCATTTACATAATTGCCTGGGGATTACAATTGAATGATTAATAATGGGGCTGTGATTAAACGTAAATTCCGGCCGCGACCCGCCTGCGGTTGGACGAGCATCCGTCAACATGGCACAGCCGAATCGGGCCAAGTATAAAGCTGTTCTTTTCTTTCGCATGGGGCGCAGATTGATGATGGCCCATAGACTCCGGCAGGCGAAAGGAACGATCGAATGGTAGACACCATTGCAGCGGGCGAAAACACAGCGAATCTCGGCTCAGCTAGCAGATTCTGGAATTAATATGCAAATTGCTTATTTTCGGCAGTCGTGCGTGATTAATTTCGGGGTCATCTTAGCATATTTAATTACCGCCCCCACAAGGACCCCGGCACCCGGACCTGGGACCATAGACCTCTGGTCGACCGGTCGGTCGGCCATTGTGTTAAACTGTGCGGCTTTGCTAAATTGACCGGGTCAATTGACCGTTGGCACAACCGCACAAAGAATTTATTGAAACGGAATGAAATTATGGTCAGAATATCTTGGCCGGCGAGCTGCCTGATTAGTGGCCGGCAGCCGTTGTCCTCCCCCTGACTGGGGCTGGCCAATGAATTAAATTGTCACGTATCCCCATGTAATTAACTGCCAGCCAAAAACAAATCTGAATAAGACCACTTCCAAGTGGCTGCCTTAGTCGACTGCGGTAAGCCTCCAAGTCCTGCTGTCGGTGGGCGCGGGCCGAAGTCGCTTATCACATGTTGGCTTTGCCAGACTTAAAGCCCGGCCCGAATTTGTTCCCCGCCGGCCCTTTGTTAATCTGCCGTCCAGAACGACACTTTTGTTTCGATTTATGGTGCCGTAAAGCCAAAAGTGGCACAGTTGTAATTTTACGACACTATTCGCCGGCCAGGCCAGGACACAGCCCGTCCGGACGAAAGATTGAAGTGGCTGGGGGCTTGGAGTTGTTGAGTGCCAACCGGAAACGCCTCTGCAAGCCGGCTCCGCGGGCGGGATCTGGCTCTCTTTGCTGCTTTCGATTTCAGTTTGGGTTGTTCCAGCGGATTTGCGCGATTGCATCGCCGACTCGACAGCCGATTGATTGTGACTGCGAGCTTCAAAGAATACAATGGACGGCTGAAATTCGAGCACATTTTGGCCGACGCAATGGCTGCTAACAAGTAATTTGAATTATTTTTACTGTCCAATGATTTTCCCAGCGACTACTCCGCACTCTTGGCCGCATTCAGAGCTGATTGCGCGTGAATTTCATGCGCTCTACGCCCACAAATGGGGGAGGCAGTTCGCAGATTTCGTCTGACAACCGGAATGTCAAATGAAGTCCTTTAATTTTCAATCATCTGGCATCACACGAACATACGCACGTTCATCAGCTCATTCATATGGATGTGCAAATGTGAATTATTTATAAATTTTCTTTGTCTTATGCTAAATCCGGCATTGCCCTAGCTGTGGGCGATATAAAGCTTTGAATTTACATTTGCCATTTGCCAGCAGGAAATTGACTACTCAAAAACCCCAAATAACCCCCCTCCTACTTCCTCGTACTTGTGTATGTAGATGTGTTCGCCGAACGAGGGTGTAGGGGGAATTTAAGATTCAATTGCTGCAAAATTCCACACCGCACAAGCATCCCACACTTCTGCATTGACCCCAGAAATTATACAAAGGCTGCATCAAACCGACAAAACATATCGAATTGCACATACTCATCAGATCATTGACTGCAAAGGGAGCCATACAGTTCTAGGTCAAGGATTGCCGCTTGGATATTTCAGCAGTTCGGGGTGTTGGATAGTACAGATTTAACCGTTCAAATCTGTAATTTGGTAAGCATAAATGCAGTCTCCTTGTACTTTTTTTCGAACCCGTTACCCCAATGACTGAATAATCTGGATTCCCAGATAAATTAGGTTACTCTTTAAAGTCTTCGATAATTAATTGCTTATCAATATAAAATGGATATCATAATGGTAGGAGGATAACAATTCGAAATTTCAAGGGAAGGGGCAACACTTTTATCTCCCTTCCTGCGGTTTTTTTTCTCTGGGCCCTAGACTCCTCTTTCTTGTGCTTTTGTAATATCAGCGTAATTGAATTTGACAACATTAAAACTGATATTAGTTAGCTTTTCTTTGTATCCTGTGAGAAATGACAGCCTAAAACAGAAGATCTGCTTGGCAGCAATTCCCTCGTATGGAATATTGCGGTGTAAACGGAAAAAGATTATTGGCAATAATACAAAAAATATAATAAAAAGTTAGTGTCAAGTGCCAAGTCTGACTTGAATGCGCCCGACTGCCAACCAAAGGAACAAGGCGCAGTCTTCGGGATACCTTAGCTGTCGATGTGATTATTATTTGGGATTATTATTTCGGCTGTGATAAACACGAAATGATACGCATAATCAGCGCAGCAAAGGAATACATAAACCTCAGTGCTGCCAACCACTAAAGAGCTAAAGATCTAAAGATCTGCCAACTCTATAGAAAATGGAGTGGCTGGCCCAAATATTTAAATAATTCTGCGGAAATGGAATTTATTTTCAATAAACAAAGGTACAGGGGAAAATCGACTATTATTTTCTTAATATTACCATCCCTGCATAAGAATGAAGAGGTCCTGCTGGCGAACTGAAGTCCACTGATTTCGCATAATGATGAGCGCTGTCCCGGCTTACAGAAGATGCAACGTATGAGGAATAATTTATGATAAATTTGTTATTCTAAAACTTTTGAATTGTTAAAAGTTGCTGAACAAATTTAAAAATTGGAAAATTAGATTCCTAAAGTGCAAACGATTGATTTGGAGGCTTAAAATTAATTTAAAATTTACGAAAAAAACTTTCTTTAAAGCCCGACAAATTGGGGGATGGTAGAATATTGATCCTTCTTCCGGAAGGCCCTCAATTTAAGGAAGTCAGTTTTTAAGCAGGGCATTTATTTCGACAGGCAAACAGAGGGGAAAATGGCCAGCATCCACGGACAAAATATGGATTCCCCATGTTTTTCGCTCAAAGAGCCCACGCCATTTAATATCCGAGTCTGAGGCAGCGGATGCCTTTTAAAGAATTTGATTTTGATTTTTAAGCCCCTTCGCATTGTGCGGCGAACAACAGGCCGCGGGTTGAAGAAAATCCGATTGGGGCCCATTGTGCGAGTTGGGAACAATGCGAAGGGATGCGAGTCCGTCGAAACAAGCAGTCGGTTGGGCGGTCGGCCCCAAAGCAATTCAATTGTGAATATTGAATTTCGTTCAATTAATCATCGAAACGAGAAATGATGATGATGACGTTGTTGATCAAACCGCGAAGCTGCCGTTGCCGACGCGGCCAGCAGGGCCCTGGGCGGTTCCCGGCCCGGCGATGACTGCGGGTCGCCGGGCCACATTCGCTGTGGTGAATGTGTTCACGTTATTTAAAATGAGCAGCGAATTTACGTCATTAATTTCTGTTTGATTTATACCATTTCATCAAGGGCCGCACGGAAAGGGTCCATTCGGCAAGGACACATCCGGCAAAGATATGAAAATTGCTGCCCGAAACGTGCCCCAAAAACCGTCCACCGCAGCCTCGTATCCTCCAGGATCGATATAGATAAATATATGTGTCATTGTGCGAATGTAAATCATTCTTGGGGTCGAAAAAGGGCTTCTCCGATTGGAAAATAGAAAGCAGAACAAATCACGACGCAGATTAAAGTGAATCCGAGGCTCGATGTCAATTATGTATGAACACATGGGATTGATATTCCCAGTCTGCGATTCGCATAAGGACTTCCTTTTAATCATGGCCTCGAAAGTCTCCATCTCTCAGACAGCGCCCGACGGCGCGCTCCCAATGCCCATTCCACTTCGTCTGGCTTTTGGGGTCGAATGCAAAGTAATTTCAGTTCTGTTGCTTTTATAAAAATTAATAGCGAATAATATGTCCCTGAGAAACTGCCAACAAAGGAGAACGTCTGCCGAGACTTTGCAAATTGGCGATGGCTTCAAATTCCCAACGGATCGGTTGGTTTCCCGGGGACAAGGGACAATGACAGTGTATTTCCAGCTCGATATGAGGGTCCGTTGTGTGTCTTCGACCTTAAATCAGCGAATTGATTTCCTTCTAAATGCAAACGTTCAAAGTTATTGGCAGAATTTCCGACTAAACCGCTAAAGTTTCCCCCTTGTGTTTTTAAGGATGCCGGGGATGAGAGAGTCTCGTTCGTGAAGTTTCAACCTTTGTCACTCATCCCAGTTTAATCAAAATGACACGATTTATTTGCAGTTTTTTTGTAACCTGTCAACGCTTTAGTCAATATTTTGCTCCTCTCATTGCTTTCCAGGACATTACACAAGTCACGTTTACACCTAATTGACAAGGGTTTTTATGATTGTTCTTATTTCGGGTCGACCGTAAATCAACGCATGAAACTCGACTGGCCGCAGTCGGCCTTTTTGAACGTATGATTTTTGCATGATAATACAAATTTATTCATGTTGATAGATAAATTTCTATCAACGGATTTTAGTGTCCTTACCTACGGTTGCAAAAATCAACTGGAGTTTTTGGAGGGACTATCAAAATTTGTCCTATTTAGTTCAGGACTGTTAAAAGGAAAAAGCAGCAAGATCTCTCATAATCTGCAAGCCTAGAGCTGGTCGGGTTTCTAGAAGTCTTGACATAGGCAGGGCTGCTGCCTTGGCATGCATGACACTTGAACAGACCAATAAATAGAAGAAAATCAGTGAAGACGCATTAAAGAGCAAAAGACTTACAAGGTTCGTTAAGATTTAGTTAATTAAGTCCATTAACTTCATATAATTTGAAAGCTTGAGTATATCTCAACCGGCAGTCCAAGGACTACGCATATTTGTAAAATTCAAAAGTGCTAAAGAAATAAAACTGACTTTCAATACAGAACTCAGGAATTAATAGCGAGAAAGTTTCTAAGATTTAGAAAAGGTTGGCCTACAAGGATTTTTTGATTTTATTTCAAAAACATTCAATTTTTATTGTTTTATATGAATAACCCAAAGGATGTGTTTAAGATTTGTATGCAATCAAGCAGGAATTATCGTTTTTACTTTTTCCTTTTGAATTAATAATTTTATCCCAACTTATTTTCTCATGTCGAAGTTTTGTTCGACGGAAACCGCCAAAAGACAACAATAATAATATTTCGAAATAATATTTCGTTACAACTAAATTGAACTAGAAATCATTAGGGTTTCATTCTGTAAAGCGAATACCACAATAAGTCGTTAAATTATGAAATTGATCTGGATAATTTTGTTATTAATTCTCTACTATAAGACGATAGAGAGGCAAGGACGTTTGATTTAAAATTCGGAAACATGCAAGTGAAAAGATGTTAGCCTTAATAACCTCAAGTTTATTCTAATTAAAACAAACGAAATGTTTTTGCTTTATTAAATTGGTCTCAATTATTATCCGAACAAAATGGCTTATTGGCTTTTGAGTCGAGCGCACATTCTATTAATCAAAGAATATGCTACACTGTGTCTTGTGAGTTACAAATTTACTGGTGCGACAGGTAAGCAGAACTACTCCGAAAAGGTGGCAGTGACTTAATTAAATGTCCTCCACAGCTGAGCAGTTTGAGAATTGTAGGTCCTATTAGCAAAAGAAAGAACGAATTAAAGTCAAAAACGAAACTGACGGCTGGGTAGGTGGAGGACTTTGAAGGATTCGGCAGGGTGGAGAACTCCGAGTCGATGCGCGCGAAATTGTCAAATGCGCTTACAGCGGGATTATTTTCACCACGTAAAAATAATCGCATTAATTTGTTGGACAAGCAATTAAAATGAACGTCTGAACTGCATTGGGGGCGGGTCGGCAGCGGGGGCCCCGTAGAGGTGACGGCGAAATTGGCGTTGGCGCCAGCTAAAGGGATTTAAAAAGGAAACATTGCGTTGCAAAGAAAAACAGACAGCCATTCGGCACGAACACAACAGCAGCGCAGACCGACTGTCATTGGGTCTTGGGAGGCGGGGACGACAGTCCTCCGCACAGCTCGGCAATTACGGACGAATCAGGCACGAAACGAGAACACAGAGAACACAAATGATGGAGGCATCCCGTGAATGAGCCAAACAGCAAACAGAACAATGTAATGGCAAGACAAAGGCTGGCCAAGAAGCTCTGAGGAGCTGAGCAGAATAAGTCAAGACTTGCGCGGGTCTTCGCTGTCGCCTGGCCTAGCCGGCCGGGTAAGGCGGAAATCAAAAGCCACTTTTGTGTAATTGCGTCGGCTGAGATGTTGCCCGCCCAACTATCGGTCTTCCACTAAGTCGCCTCGGCAGTCCCAGTTCCCAGTTAATGGATGGCGCAAATGCAAACCACAAATCCAACCAAGTCGAGGCGTTAATGAAATGCACACAGACAACTCGCCGGCCCATCGGCCCAACCGTAGTTCGCCTCGACGACCGTCTACAGATTGACTCGGGTGAGGGAAATTGAAAATGAGCTTGCGGCTTTCATTGAGTTAAGTGGAATGTGTTGACTCTATCCGACTTTATCCGGGCGCACACGCAGACATCGTGGGGATTTGTTTTCGTAACAATTTCCATCTCGTTTGGCTGTTATTATAATTATTTGCAGCGGCCAAGAGGAGTCCCTTTGCCTCCATAGTCCTTGAAAGGCTCGTTGACTCTCGCTTATGTGGATTGATTTTGGGTCGGTTGGTTCTTCATTTGAAGATCGCTTCCCTTTCTTGTAAGTAAAACTTTTTGCACCTTCTAAAGTTTTCGCTCGAAATCTTTGCCACTTAATCCATTTAAATGCATCTGCAAAGCTCCTGAGAAAGAAAAATTAAAAGCATCCCGTTCAACTTTCAACATTGGCTAAGCGAGCGAATTGATTTTTGCTTTTGTCTTTTTATCATCTGCCGAGAGTCGGTAAGCAGATTAAACTACGACCAGCACTCCGGCCCGGAGTTCAGCCCATCATCGTCCAGGTGTAGAGTTTGAGTAATTAATGTCGTTCTTCTCGTCGTCTTCGTTGTTTTCGTTCGAGTGCCTCTGGGCATTTGGGCGTTGATTAAGACAGCGGATGAAGTACACACACAGGCAAGCGGAATCGTCCGGAGCGGAGTTTCTGCTCCAACTCTGTCCCTAGGGGTGCCTGAAATAACAATCACACGTTTCTAGAATTAAGTAAATGTGGCAAGCTAAATTCTAAGGAATGGGACGGGTGCGGCTGTGGGTGAATGGACGCACAAACATTTGCACAAATTTGCACCAGCGGCTGATTTAAGTTGTGCTTTGCTTAATTTACTACAAAATCAAATTGCACAAAATGGAATTCCTTCCGTTTTCGTTGTTCTCCTTTATTCCCGCCTTACTGCCGCCGCCGCCATGCCTCCGGCATGAGTCCGGGGACTGTGGACTTGGCCAAGTTGTTGCTTCCACTGTCTGTCCACCTTTCGACTGGCGGGGAGCTCGGCCTGCCGCCATCGACGGTTGCTCGGCTGCCGGGCTGCTGAACTGCTGGGCTGCTCGGCTGCTTTCTGTTCATTTTCCGCCTCGTAACTCTGACAAAACTCAAACACTTGTGGAACCTAAATGAGAACTATTGTTAACAGTTTCGGGGCGAACAAGCAGTTTTATTCAACAATCTAATTTTTATTCCAGTGCCGGTCCATTTTGGCCATCCACTTTCGGGCTGGTCTTCAAACATTGTCCGCACTTCAATTTGGCACAAGGATGGCGGCTGCTCTTCGTTCACTTTTATTTGCACTGGTCAGGCATTTGTTTCTTCCTCTTCAGCTCATCTCTCTTCTTCCCCATCGACTTCTCCGTCCGTCTGTCGGTCTTTGTTGTTTGTTGTGAGTCCTCGAAACGCCTACTTGGCTCGTCCGTGGAGTGTTTTAAGCAGCCTGGTTGAATCTGGCGAACAGCTCACCCGGGATTTGCAACTTGGCCCACAAAGGGTTTAAATTTTTCTTGGTTTTTACCCATGGGTGCAGCCCCGATTTTCCAAGAGTTGAATGTCCTGCGACCGAGCCTGCGATGTGTCTTCTTGACCCGAATTTTATGTGGTGGAACGGTTCCGGCTTCTGGCCAGCGAGTGGCTAATAGCTTTCTGGCCTACTTAGCATTTGGCGACTTGGCTTTGGCCTCAATTGCCTCCACCAAAACTCACCATCTCCCCAGGTGATTGTAAATCATTCGCCGAACTCGCTAACATGCTAAACTCCCTGTGCCATTATCGGTATTTGCTTTTGCTGACATGGGGAAGTCCCTGGACAAAACTTTCTCCAGTGGGTTCCAATGCCAAACGGAAACTTATAGTCTCGAATACCAATTGTGACGGACCGTACACCCAGGAGTCTGCATGAGGCCTGGAAAGTGGAATTTCCAGTTCGCTCACAAAGAAAGACATTCTCAGCCGCAAGTTTGTCTACTTAGTTCTGCCTGCAGAGAGCTCAACATTCTTTTGAAGTTGTCGACTTGCGCACAGTGCCGTCTTGCGTATTTTCGTGTAACAAAAAACATTTCTTCTGAACAAACTCAGGATTCATAAAAAGCTAAAAATGGGTGGGCGTTTTCAGGTGCTTCAAAATATATATGAAAATCTTATTAATTTTCTATAGTTGCAATTCTTAGCAAAATAATCTGTACCACCGGTGACATACTATAAGTATGTCACTGAGATTTATTTGCACAACCGGTTTTAAGAACAATTTTTGATTTTCTAAAAACGAAATTTAAAAAATTATGAGATTTAGGAAAATCATAAAATATGCTTAAAACAGTAAATAATGGGATCTGAAAAAAAAACTGCAAAAGCGCTCTCGAAACTATTCTATTCGATTTTCGATAGATAACGATTTTTGTTTCGGTTGTGGTATGACTATTTCTTCTTCTTCTTTCTGATGTCACTATTCTTCAAAACAGGTTATTTAGTAAGTAATTCGCTTTAAAATGTACAGATTTTTCAGAATTCTCCTTTTGTACTCGAGAAAAACTTCCAAAATGAAGAAACCTTTGCGTTTGCCCGAATGTGAAATATTCTTTACTTTTGTATATTTAATTTGATTAATTTTTTAAGGTATTTGTTAGTATTTAAGACTGCCATTATGTATATTTCATCTAAAATGGACAACTTGTAAATGGAATAATACATATATTGTTTTGAATACAACGAACCTTAATTTTTAAATTCGGCTTTGTCCACTATTCTTGTGCAGATAAAGTTATTCTTTGTATAAATTTCAAGATATTATATTACTTTCCCACGACTTTCACATAAAATTAAATGATAAGAGCGATGAAAACACAAAAGCTTGTTACGGGTTTAGATAACGAGCCTAGATCCCAAATAAGGTTGTTAACGAGATTCTACTGTCCACAGACGAATAATGCGATGTTTGGTTTCATTCTAACCATATTGGAGGTAACTTTTCATCTCTTTCCATATATTCGCAGATAACTAATTTACCTTTTATCTTTTGGTTCGGGGTACAGAAAATAATTGTTAAGACTTTTCGAATCGTTTAAAAACTTTCACACTGACTGATTTTTGACTAGCTTTGAGCTCGGGTATTGAAAAATCATCTTAACCATTTTAAATTAGACCCCAGACTCGAATCCTGCCAACATTTATATAAGCCCCAAGTGCATTATTACACTTAAATTTGAATTTAAATACGATTGCGCCTATTTTGTTTTTGGGGAATGTGAATAGAAACCAACCAGTGAATCAATTTCAAAATCATTCCATGATATTAATTACTGTCAGAATTAGACGCGAACTGGCCAAATTCAGTATAGATTACCTGTCTGTTTCGCGATTTCTCTTTTCAGTATCAGACTCCGGCTGACAGCTCCTCCCTGGCGTTGTTGCAACTCAATCTCCTGTCTCTAAATGCCTCGAGGCATTTAATGTATCAAGTACACGACTGCAGGTTTTATTTATGCATTTATGCAGGGCTGTTGAAAGGCTTCCATGGTACGTGCATTAATCGATTATAACCATCACCGACGAGTCCTTTAGATTAAATCAAATACGGTTCGAAGTGTTACAAAATAATTAAATTAAATTTACAATCTGTTTCTTGGCATTGAG
This sequence comes from Lissocephala sabroskyi, assembly GCA_037075105.1. Taxonomy (NCBI): domain Eukaryota; kingdom Metazoa; phylum Arthropoda; class Insecta; order Diptera; family Drosophilidae; genus Lissocephala; species Lissocephala sabroskyi. The sequence goes on from JBAMCP010000190.1 coordinate 70,502, forward strand.
GACCATGGATTGATGGTTCGGTGAAGTCGGTTTCAAAATAAAAACTTTGATTTATTCGTTGGAATTTTCGAGCTGTAATAGAGGATTTCGAACTTTGTGCTGTCTTCTCACCTCATTAGGCAATTGTCAGCCATTGGTAAATTTCTGCAGGTCGAAGGAACTCGGGACTCCTGTGATCCAACGTCCAAGTTGGACCGGCCCTCCACACAGGTAGGACTAATGCCACATGGTTGGGCGGTCCCGTCTTATCTAATCAAACCCTTTTCGGGGGGAGCCCGGAGCGAACCAAGCGTTAACAGCTGTCAAAGTTTTAAACCTAATTTGGTTGTGCAAACACAGGCCACGGCATAAATAAATCACCAACGAGTTGACCCTTTGATCTAAAAGCAGACGTCTCGCTGCAAACGAGCGAAAATTTCCACAGACGGCCTCCGACGGTTGACGAGCGGACCCGTCTCATTTTTTTTTTAAATCCTGAGACTGCGAGTCTGAGTGTGGCTTCCCGGCTCAGGTCGTTGGGGCGACCTGGCAGGTCTGCCAAGCGCCGTGGGTGCGGACGTGAGTACGAGTATCCCACACGCCTCAATTCGATTACAAAATGCCACGGGCTGCGGGCTTTAAACACTCATTTAAAACGCATTTTTCCACGTCCATGCGGACCGGACGGACTCCTTGCCCGCGCCGCTCTTTTCTATGATGGCTTTCCGTTGGTCGAAAATCCTCACCCCCTTCGAATTTCGGGAACGCCTGGCCGTGGCAAAATATTTAACAGGTGTGCTGCTGCTGGGCGTTGGGCGCAGGGACGACCACAGCATAAAAGCGTTTCGGCTCTTATCCTGTTTATTTTTTCCGTCCCTGCTGTGGGTTCTGTTTTTCCTGCCGGCCCGTCCATTTGGCTATTGTTGATGCTACTCGTTTCTGCTCGGTAATGTTGTAAATGCACACAAAATATTTGTGGGTGTGTATGTGGCTGTCCCGGGTGGGTTGGTCTATGACAGCCCCACCACCAGGACCACATGTGCTTAAAGTTGATGTACTCCGCTTACGAGCATGCGATGTGCTCGTCGGTGACAGCAACGTCACGGGGACGGCCAACACAAGCTGAAAAGTTTCCACAAGTTTATGTCATTTTAATCTGCAGGACACCATCGGCCGACTTGGTCGTCCTACTGAGTGCGAGAGGCTGAAATAATTGATCTCTTTGTTAGAAAGAGGTCTCAGAGCTCTTTAATCATATATTTGTGAAAAAGAAATTTCTTGAGCTTGCAAAAGTTTCTTCAGCTAAAGAGCTATCGCAATCGACGGTGTTTAAGCAGTAGTCGAATTTCTTTGGTGCCCGCCAGGCTGCGCCTTTTGAAAAAAAAATTGTAATTAGTAAATTCAGGTAACAGCGCGGAGTTTAACGTACTTCCTGTGCAAAGACTTGATGGAAAGCCGCAGAAAAAAATAAAAAAATTAAAATTGTATATGGATTTTAAATAATAATATTTATTTTAATATGAATACAAAAGCAAAAGTAACGAATAATAAAAAAAAATTTTACCCATAAAAACTAAAGTCAATTTACAGTTGAAATTCTTTAAACGCTTTTAATTTCTATTTGTTAAATTTTTTGTTTAACTGGTCCTTTGTTGTACACATATAACAATAATTTAACAATGAATTTATTTTTTTTTCGACATAATGATATTGTATTATTTGTGTTATTTTGTTACAAAAAGAGCAGCCGCCCCTCGGCCGTCCCAAATTAAATCAAGCATTTTTCCAGTGGTACAAATAACGGAACATTTCCAAAATAAGCACAAAGCTTAAGTAGGGAATTTGAGGTATCGGCAAGAGCACGCGGAAAGGCTGGAGAGAAAAAGAGATATCTCATAATATGGTTTTAATTGGTTGGAGGGAATTTACAAATCTTAGTATGTACAATACTTTAAGTTTCAAAAATATTTTAAATGAATCTCATTTTAATAATCTCCCTATAAAAATAGAAATGAACAAAGCCTGATATATCTCCATATATGTATTAACTCCAAAGAATTAATTTTTGAAAGCGCGACTTCTCAATAAGGGCTAATAATGGTACCAAGTTCTCTACACCGTTAAGGATTATCTTTTGGTTACTTAACCAATACGCTACAGACACACTTAAAGATGCATGACGATACTAACCCTACCGAGGGTTAGATTTGTGGCAACACCGCTGTCCACTTGCTTGATCAGCAAAAGTATTTAGCGATTTGATTTGGTTTTTGATTCGGTTCAGGAACCAAAGCGTCGGTTCAGTTCGGCTTGAGTTCATTACTCAAATTTAAAGCGGCCTTCAGATCGATCATAAGATGTCTTTATGTGATTTTTCCCACTGCTGAGCTTAAAAACCTATGGATCCGTGGAACAGTTAATTAAATCAAAATTAATTTGAATTTCAGAGCATGCTTCCTTGTTTTGGTAGAAGGTGGCCTAAGGAGTTTCAGAGTTTTCTTTTTGACGCCATCTTTGCTCCACCAGTCAGCATTCCTGATTATCTAAGGGATTACAGGACAGCACTTGAGGCATTGTGAACTTTGTACGGCGGTTGAATTTCAACCTGTTCATCACTGTGATTAACTGGAAGTCCTTCTCCATTTTAAAAAGCAAATGCCACGGGTTGGGTGACATCCAAAACGAACTGGACGACGCTCCCGTTGTGCAATCCGACGACGACCCTTTGTTGTGCATTTTGAAAGCTAATTGCGAAATGAAGAGTGAGCGGGTCGGGTCCACTTGCCTCTCGCGCTGGCATTCTTCGAAACTTTTGGCTACACCGTCCGAGATGCAAATTAAATTCCTTTCTTATCCTTGTATATGCGTTGTATTTTAAGACCAATTTATAGCCATCGCTTGACCTCTCTGCGCATACACATATTCACTTCCTATGTGTATGTGTGTGTTTGACAGTCCATGTCCCAATTCAAAATGTCAAACTGTCAGCTCGAAAATGCTGAACAATGGACCAACAACAGTTCGGGCCATCAAAGTTTCGGAAACGTAATGAGCCGCCGCTCCTTCTGTACATCTGTCGACATGACTGCCGACATCTTGGCTGGCCAGCCGGCCTCCTGCCCAGGCACCCACCCACTCCGGAGCTCACTCATTGGAATGCCAATCCGCGTGTGGCTGTGGGGCCCGCCGCTGCCTCGGCCGGACTCTGGATGTCTGTTCGTTTGACTTTTGAAAAGTTTACTCAAGCAGTTTTAAAGAGAGGGATTTCCTTACGCGCCCAACCGAGCGACCCAACTGCCGGCCAACTGGCAACGAGGGACGGTCAAACTTTTTTCTATTTCGCAATTTTGCTGTTTTTTTTTTTGGGCGTGGGGTGTAGGTGGTTCGAGGCGAAATTGTTGATGCGTTTCTATGGCTTTTCTGTTCCTCTGACCACCGCCAATTCGGGTGGTCATTCGCCTGTTTATTGATTAAACGAAATGCTCGACCCCCTACCCGGGTGCCTCGATTATTTTTATCACATATTAAACAAGAAAATAAGTAAGAATCGAGCTTGTCCAACTGTGAGTTACCCTATAACTTTAGTCAATGTTTATTTTAATCGAATACATAATTTTTGCATAGGATAATAATATTACAGCTTAGAACCATTTGCAATTGCAGCATGAATGAGCTGCCTCCAGATTTCTTTGCTCTTTTATTTGATATCACTTAACCGTCTGCCATACGTCAGTCTATCCACCAGCCTGTTCGCCTCTCTGCCCGTTATCCATCGCTTACCCATTTGGCCTTTTGGACGTCTGACTATTTTATCGCCTGGTTTTTGGTTACGACTCCTGACTTCTGATCATTTAACTACTCAACCGCTCACCTGCCTGTGTTTGGATCTGTCAATTTTCAATAATTTGGCTGTCCGTCAATTGCAAGGAGTAAAGCAAGTAAAGCTAAGAACTTCTATCAAAGAAAGTAATTAGAAACACATATAAAAAACACGAAATCCTGAATAAATTGCATTTATATGATCGGAAAGGTAACGAAATAATAAAAAATGTAAATCAACCTGATTTGCTTATACGGCTCTTCAGTCGGGAAGCAGCCAGACGTACAACCAGAAAATTCTGGAGGGCATCTACAACGGCACCTTTTCTATGTTACATAAAGTCGCACAAACTAGTATACTCTTCTTGGGTACAGGGTATACATATTGTGCGAGGGCAAGAAGAGCGGGTGGGCGAATTGATAATTGGGTCGATTGGCCCCGGCGTTATTATTTATTTCGCCCTCAGTCTTGTGCGGCAGGTTCCTGAAGAACTCTGCCAATAAATAAAAAAAAAATATACTTGTGCATCAAGATGATTTCCTTCCACAAGGAAGAGCCTACTGAAAAATGGAGTTTCATGAATGTTTCATGACTGTGCGCCTACCCGACCGTCTGACTGTCTAGCCGTCTGTTTGCTGCTCTCCAATGAATGCGAATGGGCAACGACGTATCTGACATTTTTGCAGCCGAAGCCGGAAGCAAATTATTTGTCAACCCACATGGTGCTGAAGTGGTGGCAGCGGCAACAACCACAGCCGCAATGTAGATGACAATGGGCGATATAACAATAATTACGAACAGCTACAACAATTATTATAACAATCTGAAACAATAAACTTCGCTCCGGCACGCACACGCACCCGCACTCGGACTTGCTCTCGCTCCCGCAGGACTCTACAGGAGCAGACAGGGGGTGGCGGGGTCGTTGATGTCATGACACAAATACACTCGCACAATCAGAGCAATTAAAGTGCACACACTCTCCATCCTCCTTGAAAAGTTGCCACACAAGTCTTAAATCATCCTCCTCATTTCATTTCCAGAGACTTTTGCTTCCTTCTACTGGAGCGGACCCTCCGCTGACTGAAAAGGTGGGGCCAAATTCTGGCAAACAGCAAACCATTTTGGAAATGGCCATCCCGGGGAACAGCTCAGTCTGTCGGCGGTGAATCTCTCTCAGCTTGGAAATTCTGGCATTTTCAGGCAAATGTTGTGGATTCTTCATGATCATTAGTATGAGAGTATGCCGTCATCAAACTAAAAATTAATTTTAATTTCAAGTTCCACAATTAGAGTCGCTCGTAATCTCGTTTTTTTTAGAAATTCTCTTCTTTTAGGTGTTGTTCAAGTTTGTTGTCGTTAAGCTACACAGAATAGAAGGAGTAAAATAAATCATTATTGTGTCAATTAAAAATACCGTCAGGGTTCTTTAAGCTTTAAAGTTTAAAGAATCGTTGAACAGAAGGTCGGTTGATGGAGGGGGGGGGGGAAGCTGGAAAAGCTGTAATCTGTAATGGATTGCAGTGCAATCAGGTTCAATATTTAAAATCGTAATCGATATTTCAATATAAATATCAAAGATCGAAACTGAAACATAAGCAAATTATTTGAAACAGTTTAAAATAATATTTTTTATTTATTGAATTAACACAACTGCATTTCTATTTGTATTCCGCAATACACATATTGATCTGCATGGATGTGCATACCAATTAAAATAATCATGGACATGAATAAAAAAAAAATGGCCTAATTGGAAATAAAGCTTATCCCGCAAATTTGAAAGATTTTCAAATATATTAAATTATTATTAAAGATTTAAGGAAAATACAGAGTAGCTCACGGATCTAGGTTAAGAGTCCATATTTAATTCAATTGCATTGTTGTCTTCGCCATTGAATTGGATTAGAAGAGATTTTTCAATTCCTTAAAACGCAACAATGCGATATATTAAGTGACTGAAGGTATATTGACACAATAAGATTTGTCGACGTTTTGGTCACATTTACGTCATTGCAAAATCGAAATTTGGAATTACTTATCGAAATACACTACGATATCTGTTATCCGAATTATTTGAAATCATTGTAAAATGAAACTTCCGCTATTTGGTAATGTATCTCTTTTACCTTTTAATTAAGAGTTTCCGAAGGAAGAACACACACAAATAATTTACTTAATTTTTTCATTCATCTCTGGCTATATCAGTCTTCGGATGGGTGCATAATTCCCATAGATTGGCTTAGTAAAACTGTTTTATTCTTCTAATTGAGCGGCTGTTGCGTAAAGGTTTTCTTATGTTCAGAAATTAATTTAGTAAGCTATTTTTTTTGTTGATACTTTCAGTCATTATTAGATGCTTTTTGTCGTGTGTTTTCAAGCATAGACCAAGTGTATGCGGTGTGTCACTTAGTTTGAAAATTTAGACCGGCGTTGATTTACCGGATAATTCGGTTAATAGGACTTTTATCTTGGCTTGCTTTTATTAAATGATCACAGTTTATGTACAGGCTGGACGAATTCCGTTGGGCCGAGTTCAGCCAATGAGATTTCTATTTTGCAGGAACCGAAAGTAGGACGAGATGAAGAAGTGGACAGAGGTCTAGTCGGTTTGGGAAATTTCAACATGCCGTTTGTCAGGGCAACGCAGCTGCAGCATCCGTGCCAAGTGCTGCAACTTTGGTCCTGGTATTTCGGGCACTTCGGGAGGCCAAGAGCTCCCATGATAACCAGGCGGCAACTGGGCCGTTGGTTTTGCTTCTTAATTTCTGCAGCACATCTCGTTGTTGTTGTCTGCTATTTTTGGTGATGCTGCCGCTGCCGCTGCTGTTGTTGCTTTGGCATCAGCTAACGAAGCCCAGCAAGGCAATGGCCCAAATTTCCGACACAATTTCCATTGCAGCGGTCGAGGGCGGCTGAGGGTTGTCGCCGGGGCGCTGGGTGTTGGGGCCTTGTGGGTGTCGTTGCTGGCCCGGCTTGTATTTTATAAAATTGCTCATACGCACCGTGTTCCGATTCGCTTTCAGTTGGCAGCTGTTGTGTCTGGGGAAAAGTCGTTCTGCTTTTTTGCCAAAATGCTGACAATGGAGTTCGTTCCGTCACCACTTCGCCCCTCATTCGACCCGCAATCGCATTCTGGCAACGGCTACAAACTTGCCTTGTTGCCCTCAACCAACCAACTGACTGACGGATGCCCCTCCATGTGCGATTATTCATGCCCCTTTGTCGTTCGCCAGCTTAATTGGCACAGCTCCCCAGCCCCGTGGCCCTCCCATGAGCCCGGTCTTTAGTCTAAAGTATTTGCTTGATAAATTGTTGCATCCCTTCATCAGCTTTGTGCACATTGACATTGACATCTCAGACCCTCAATTGGCAGACTGTGAGGCAGTCGGCTAGTCAGACCATCTGCTCGGAGGCTCCATCTATGATGGCAAGGGCCGGAAATAGCCATCTTTGAATTATGAGCACAAATGCAAATGATGTATCATACTTATGTGCTTATGGGCCCAGCCGTCGCTGGCTCGGCCAGCCGCTGTGGTCGGCGAATCGATGAAACTTCAACTCAAGTCGAGCCCACTTGACGACAATGGCTGAGTTGCCTGGAACTTTGGGTTAATTGAATTGCCCCTTGAACACCTGGCTGGACTGGCTGGGCGGCCAGTCGGTCGATGGCCGCCTCGCTCCTTTGCCTTGGTCAGGGATGCCGCAGACAGCGATCGCGGCTGTTGGCCTCAGACTCCGGCGAATTCATTAAATATTCCCATTGTTAAGGCTCTCGGTGCGTAAAGTGCGTTTAAAGTAAATTAATGCGGCTTTAATGGAGAACACGCGTAAATACCTTTCGCCCTGTTCGGCCTGATGGGCTCACTGCCTGACTACCTGGCTGTTTTCCGACCGGCCCTCCGCATTTGGTCTTGGCTCGGCGTGTGGGTATTAATTGCTGCGGCGCCCATGTCATTTTCAGCCACTTATTCTTAAGACTTTCATTTGGGGGCCAGTGGCAGTAAAGAAAATTCTCATCGTGCAAATTAACTGGGGAGTAAAATGACTCCTCTTCCACGTGCCCTGTTTCGGCAGTGGTATGAAAGCATGAATTAATAATTTGCCATTCGTAGGCACTCCTTTGTTTCTGGTTAATTGTCCTTCTCAAAGACAGGAAGCCATACGATGCGGGCCAAACGGAATTCCGAATACCTCGACCGCCATAAGTATGCATAGCTCAGGATATTGACAATGTACATGCACACGCGGTCCTCCACATCCTTTGAGTGGGCGAGGATTAAGTTAAAAATGGCTATCTCTATGAAATAAAAGTTGAGTGCGCTCAAGGGTAAGGCTACTTGCCGGCCAAATTCCTGTGGAAGACAATTAACACACCGAACAAAGGATTATCTATTCTAGGCGCAAATAAATTCTTTTCAACTTAAAGCTAAGTTTGAAAATATAATCTAATAAGCTTTAGTATACCTAAACAAGAAAATTATGTTCACAAAATCACCAGGAAATTGTGGCATGTGAAGAAAGCTGACGAATCTTAGAACGGGAACGTAAGAATTTAGAAATATTTTGTCATCGTTTGTACCTTCTCTTGTCAGCGAAAAAAAATTCAGAATAATATGAAAATATATATGTCGGTGTAAATTGTATGCGCGGGTTTGCTTTTTGGCCACTTCATCGGAACTGTAGCTACACCGTTACGGTTGTCCGTGTGAGAATGCCTCCTTGGGCATTTTACTAGAATTGGAATTTCACCATTGGCGGTGATCTGCAATCATCCGTAGTCGGGCGTGTGTTCTTTCCCTGAATTGTGTCAAGTTCAGAATAATTAGTAAAGCGGGACGACAGCGAGAGTGTCGCTGTCGCCGAGCGTGGTTCGGTGAAGCAAGAAGTGACCACGCAGATCAGTTGTGATCGGAACTTCAGTGCAACCGAAACTCGCTGCGCTTTAGAAAAATGGAAAA
>JBAMCP010000191.1:0-18051 GCA_037075105.1 Lissocephala sabroskyi
GAGGCTCTTAGCTGTCCCCAAGGAAGCGGGCCTATTTATACCCAAAAATCTGACAGCTGTGTCCTTGAGAACGGAGCCGTCAAAAACGAAGCGCCCGGTTGTCACAGGGCGGTTAGTGTAACTACGCCGCCGAAAGCTGATTGAAATAAGAAGCCAAGAAGTTCGAAATAAATTTTTAATAAATAAAAATTGGATTTTTAACTGTTTTAAGAGCTTAAGATTGATTTATGAGATCGAGAGTAAAGAATTCTTGGGAGATCAGGGAGAGGGAAAAGAAAGGAAGAGATCTCCAAATATTGATTCCCAGATTATATAAATCTTCAAAGTCCGCCATTAAGAAAGACAGAAAACTTTCCTTTGAAATCGAAAAAAACTACCCATTCAAAATTAGTTTTTCTTTATTTTCTTGTTCTCTTTAAATAAATTTGATATAAATTGGCGGATCCAAAAATGCACAAAAAATCCTGAGATCGGCTGGTTGCTTGTTCCCAATTTTGAGTGCCTTTTTTCTGATCTAGAATTTTAAAATATTTCTCACACCCTTTCCCAAACTGAAGGAAAGCAAAAAAGACTTCAAATTCATGACGCAGCCGGTTGTTTTTTTTTTTTTAATTTTTTGATTTTTGCTGGCGACTTGCGTTTTATCGGCAACGGAAAATACCCCAAGCGGTCGACTAATAACTAACTTAGTTTCCCTCTGCCCCCTGGCCACGCCCCTTTTCATCAAGCCGAAAGTTAGTTAACGGTCAAAAGTTCAGTGAGGGAAGCTCTAAAAAAAAATAAACCAAATTCAACGAGAGGAAAGAAAAATTCGCCGGTGGAAAAAAATTGGCCACGTTTGTTAGATGCTCGCCGGGGGGCGGGGCAGTTCGGGGGGCGCAAAAGTCACAGCGTATGAAAATAGTGGAAATGTTGTACACAAAAAAAGGCGAAAAAAAAACAAATGGAAATTCAGGATTTTTTTTATTATTTTTTTTGGCGCGGACGCGTGAAGATGGCGAGCTGATGAAACCGTCGGTCGGTTCGGCGAGCTTTTCATTTGCCGTTGCCAGCCATTAGTGGAAAAATCAGCAGCCGCGCCAGGTGGGTGGCTGGGGGTTATCGCCACACATGTGGAAATTGTGCGCCGCTTGCAGTTTTTTAATTGACCAACAAAATTTATTTGATTCGTTAGCGAGCGCATTCGCGGTTAGCGAACACGCCCCACACTTCCTTCCTAACACACCGCACAGTGGGCCGAGCCTCATTCTAATTGATGTTGAAAATTTCCCTAAAAGTTAACGGCCTCAATCTGTAACCAAATCGGTATAGGGAATTTTAAAAACTGCAGCCGATTTTTGTGGTGGATGTGGAGGGTTTTTGACTGTGGGGCTTGGGGTGGAAAAGATTCTAAATATTTAAAAAAATAATAGGAATTTTAAATATTTTATAAGAGCAAAGATATTGTCATCCGATTCTGATCAAATCGGTTGGAAGTCGGTGACAGATTTTGCATTTTTCTGGCGATTGAGTTTCGTGCTCCTAAAGTTCCGAAATCTTCTTTAAGCAATGATACAAATATCTGTTCCCGAATCAGCTTTATATAAACCAATTATATGGCCATCTGATGCCGTTAAAATCGGGTAAAAAGGGGATCTTCTAAGAGGCAAAACTAGAGGCTTTTTGGTTGAGAAGTGTATTGAAAAAGTTTCCCAAAATTCTCAGAATATATAGATCAAAAGCACTCCCAAGTCTAGTTTATATCCGTATTACATAACCACCTGATACCACTGTAATTGGTTGAAATTGGATCCCTCTAAGAGGCAGAACTTGAGGCTTTCTAATCACCGTGTGGTTACACCAAATTCCTCAAAATATATAGCCGAAATCCCAACCTAAGTCTGCCTCTCCACAAAATCTCTTATTTTATGTAGGGTATTTTTGGAATTCTGGACTATATTTCCGAACCTACAAACCTAACCGATTTCACTGGCCATTTAGGATCCCCAGTTAGGCAAGAGTTTCCTACCAAATGGAGTCGCTTTTTGGGTCCCCGTCCAAGCATCTTTCTGGTGTCTTCTGGGCAAAATAAAGAGATATATTCTCTGGTTGTAATCGTCTTCATCTCCCCCCGAACTCCTCAATTAACTGCCCCAGAAATTGAAATTCAAAGCAGCCCCCTGACCGGCCCAAGCCACAACCAACGCCAGCCCAAAATCTCCAAAGCAGAGGGTGTCCTTTTCAGCCGTTTAGGGGTGGAGAGGCTCTTGTGTTGTTTCTGTGGATTACATATTGGTAAACAACGATTACAACAACAACAGCAGCAGCTTGTTGTAGTACAAATTGGTTTGTTTGTCCAGCAGCTCCCGCTGGCCGTCCGGGCCGCCCGCAAATTCAAATCCTTGCCGCCGTCCCCCCCAAGACGCCGGCCAACTGGCGTTTGTTGTTGTTTGATTTGATTGTTGACTTTATTGGTCAACTTGGGAGTGGGCAGGCCGGCGGTCGAACGGGCAGTTGGGCACTTGGACAAACCCCGCTGCCTTCATCGCCGCCGTCATCGTCGTAGTCGTCGTGGTCGTCGTTGGCTTTGGGTTGTTGTTTTTACGATATTTAATCTATGATTAGAATCATTTGGCCAGCAAGTCGCCGCTGCCGCCAATGGGCCGGGGGAATCAATTAAATTCTACACTTCGACTTAATTTATTGTCCATGGAAAGTGACCGGTCGGTCGGTTGGCTTCTCAGATTTCTCGTGGCCAAGACGAGTAGCCAAATCCATAAGAAAATACCCATAAAAATCTCCAAATTCATTGCCAACCCAAAGTCGAAGGTCCATAAAAATCCACACACACACACACGCTCGCCTAACCGGGCCATCGAGCGGCTCTGGTTTGTTATCTTTATGGTTCCATCTCCTGCCAGCGGCGACAATTGAACGCCCCGCCCGGGGAATCGGCCAGAGATCTGGCAAAAAAACACAAAAATCGAAGCCGAAACAGTCGAAGCGGCGTGACTTTTTCTCTCCACAGAATATTTCGTCGGTCTTCTACGAAACTCAAAGCAACTCACAAGTTGAATTGCTTTTTGTGGCCTTTAAGTGCCGACTTTCCGATTTAGCCAAATCGACGGGGATTTTTGTTTTCATTCAAAGCTTCTTAGTGGACAACTGAATTACGTTCTTATAAATATGAAATATTTTAACCCGATCCGAGATCAGAAATCCGGCCTCTTGTTTAATTTTAGTTGGTGGGTTTTTTGTACTAAAATTCTTTTTATTATTTCTAAAAATAGTGGACCTATTTTCTGGGTAAGTTGGGGGTCTTTGGGGATGCCAAGAACTGCCATCCAAACTGTCACCTTTCCAACAATTTTAAGTGAAATTATCCATTGCTCAAACTTTCTCAACTTTCTCTCTGATATTTGAACGAATTTGCTGGCTTAGATTTGAGAGAATTTCAAGAACAGCCGACGGCCAAAGACCTCACGCCACAGCCCTGAATTTTGGGTATACTCTCTCTCTCGGTTTTTATACCCATTACCCCAAAGACTTAGGAAGCAGGCAGACCAAAGGTTCAGTAGATTTCAGAACCCAGAAATCAAGACTTTTCAAATTTTTGCTCTGGTTTCGAATTCACGGAATCTCGGGGACCTTTTGAACCTCTGGTCCCGACTTCCCCTTTCCAAAGTTTCCACCTCCCCGCATTAGATCCATAAATCCTATAGACCCCCACGCCTTTCGGTTTTCCTCCCTCTCTTTTGGCTGCCCGGCAATTTCCATATTTTTCAAGTGGCAGATTGAATGCTCAATAAGCAAAGTTATACCTGCCCGGGTGGCCCCTTCTGAGTTGGCCATTAAAAATTCCGTTTAATGATGCAATTGGAATTTGATGAGTTGGAAAACTGACTGCAAATCTGGACACACGACAATCCCCCATTCCCATGACCGACCAACGCCATCGCCATCGCCATCGTCATCGTCATTGCCATCAACTGATGGAAGGTGGCGCAATCAATGCGTGGCCACTTTCAGGCCGTCGGAGTGTCGGCGGCGGGTTCGGTTGAAGGTTTCGGTCGGTTGGATGTTTGCCTGCCGCAGGTAAATTGCAACCAATAATAATGAATAATTGAAAATCCAATCAAACACCAAATGAAAACGGAGGCGCGCACAAACGCCTGCCGGACAAGGACGAACGGCAAGTGGAGGTCGGCCGGCTGGTCCGTCGTGGGTGTGTGTGTGTTGATTTTGCAGCTTTATCGAAGGACATTAGCCATGAGGCTGAATGGAATGGGTGGAGGGCTGACAGCAGCTCATCGTTGCCGTCGTGTGCAAATGCAATCAAAAGTGTGGGAGGGAGGCCGGGCAGACGGACAGACGGCCAGTCGAAGAGACAAACACAAAACCGAAAACCGAAACCCGGTAAACGAAAAACCGAATCGAGAGGCGGCTGCATAGATGACACCCCAGGGACCCCAAGGCCCAAAAGTCAATGAATGGTAATAGGTGTCGACACACAGGTCCTGTCGACCCTGTGGCTGGAGGTGATGGAGCGGTCACCGAGTCCTCATCCGGGGGGGGCGTAGGGTGGAGTGGTTCGTCGTGTGGATGTTTGTCTGTCGACGGTGGCACTGAGCTGTCGATGCTTGTTGGCTTCGGGGCTGTCACTTTCCATAACCAGGGCTCCACGAAGGTCTTGACGCCTTTGGTTCAATGAACCTTTCGTTGGGTTCAGGGAAATTGGTTTCTAACAAAATCTGAACCTGGGAAAAAGAGTTCAAGAAAACCACAAAGCTTTGTTGGTCGGACTTGAATAATTTTCTGGTTCATTAGGCTGAAGTTTGCCATTGGAATTTGGTTCGGAGTTGGTTCAGTGACCAAAAGCGTTTGATTTTTAAAGACAATCTTTCTTTGAACCAAATCGGGAGAGCAGGGAAAGAAAGAATCTAAATTAGAGATTAAGAGAAACTGAGGAGGTTCTTACTTTGGCTCGGAGTTGGTTCAGGTAAACTTTGCTTCAGATTTCAGAGCAGTTTTGTTTGTTATCCCGAAACGGCAACGAGGCTCTTGCACCGGTTCGATGGGAGATTTGGTTTGAGGATCTTTCCTCGGAGGAAAGAGCTCTTCGCTTAATTTAGAATCATTTTTGAACCACTTTTCTTTCCCTCCACTGAGCCTGATTTTGTTGGACTTTGGAAAGCAGCCATCCCTGGTCATTGGTGCTGTTGGTTTCTGGGCTTTTATTGGTGTTGTTTTTGCTGATTGCCACTTTCGGCAATGGATCGAATGCAGGCCGCCGGGCCCGGCCAGGCCAGGCCTCGACCTCGGCCGAACTGTGGGCGCTGTGGTGGCGGCTGCTGATGTGCAATTGGCCCTTTGGCAAGAGGCTGGCAATCCGACAAACATGCATTAATTGCCAGTTAAATTGACTTTGACTACATGGCCGGCCGGTCGGTTGGTCGGGCGGCGTAGGCCTGGCGAGGGCGAAAAAATTGAAAACAAATATTGCCAATTACCAGGATCCGCGAATTCTGAGCACTTTTCCGTTTCGGCTTGTTTATTTTCCGCTTCATTTTTCCCAGGATCACCTCAACCCTCGCCGCCTTGCAGTTCCGCCCTATCGAACGCATTGCCGGCGGCCAACTGCGTGTGTGGCAAGACAAAAGTTTCGCGCGTTCGTTTGCCTTTTTTTGGGGTGAGTCAAAGCGGAAGAAGGAGGCGTTCGGCCGCAGGGCGTGTGCGGTTTGCGCTGATATGGCAAATATTTTTGATATAATTACACGCAAATATGCCGCTAACGGTGAAATTTGCCTTCAAATTGAGTTGAGCCTGTCAGGCCGTCCGCCCGTCCGCCCGCCTGTCGAATGCTCTTCAATTAACCGCGTTGTCTGTCGACGGCCCGAGTTGGTTGTGTTTTTGTTTTTGTTGTCTGCCTGGCGAGGGGACGACCCGAACACCGCGAGCGTTTTCGCTGCAATCGACGGCGTTGGCGCGCACGTCTGCCGATACCGCAACATCGTCAGCATGTTGCACAAATATAAACATAAATCAATTAACAATTTTGGGGTACGACCGTCGCCGTCGCCAGCGCCTGCGGTGCCATTGAAAAATCGACAATTTGCGCGCTTCGCGGCTCGCCGTTTGCCTGCTTCACGTTGCCTACTTTTAGGTGCTCGGTGGTTAGCTGCTTCAATTTTCGAGGAACATCCGAGAAAGATTGGCAGGGGTAGGGGAAGGGGCGAGTGTGGGAAGCCAAACAGGTGAGAATTAAGTTTCCATCAGAGCCCCAAAGAATTTAACTCCGTCGATGGAAACTTGCAGCGGTTAAAGTCAAGGAACTGAAAAGTTAGGAAAGGCAAACGGAAAGAGGCATTTGAATTCCATAACTGAAAATGTTTCCTATTCAGAAAACTCCTAGAAAATCGGTGAATAAAGCAAGACTTAAAATTAGGAAGCGGGAGGATATCAAGATCTTAAATAAATCGATTCAAAGCGATATCCGAAATTGAAATAATCGAATGAAATCCTTAAGATTGAAAGCATTAAAATCTTGGGAAATTGTATGTTTTTTCTTTGGAACGTTTCCTATTCTATATTCTCTATAAGTCGCCAAGGGTTCTTAAGTTTTTTTTTGGTGAATTTTAATGAACCGAAATCCGAATAATGGGTGTAAAATTTCCAGTGTTTTCTTATATTGAATGCTGTTTATTGTCCTTGCTGTTCATAGAAATTCCCCTTGCCCCCACCACCCGAAACACACACATCCTGATTCAAAGAAAAGGATGCCCGGGCCTGCGAAATGGGAGTTGGGGGTAACCAAACGGCATTCACACACATGCCGACATTGGCCAGAGGGCGCACGCCCAAAAATATCCGTGAGTGTCCTTCGAAGTCTCGAGAACGTTGAAAACCGAAAAACTTGTTTCATAAATTTCCTATTCAAAATGTAATTAAACCCTTTTGCCTCGCCTCAGCCCGGCTCATCTAATTACAACAAAAAAGGGCCACCGTAGCCAACCCCGGCCTGCCGGGAATGTCCTTGAAACCAGCCCCGGCAATATACAGTCGATAATTACAAAACGAAATGGCAAAGAGGCAAATCCTTGCCGAGGCACAAAAAAATAAAAGACACCAGAAACCCGCAGCCAACACAAAGGAGCCGGGATGCCAGGGATGCCTCGGGTGGGGCTCCTCTTTCAAGGATATTCCATAAATATCTTCAAAGTCATTAAATTTCCAGCACACACGCCGCCGTCGTCGGTGGCTCTGAATTGTTTTAATTTTAAAATTATTGTCATTAATTGATTTTTGATACTCAACGGCAAGCGGAATCCTCTCTCTTTATGGGCCGACTTGGTCGCTCGGGCGCGCATAAATCTCCCCCGGGGGCCCGACATGTGTGTGAGTGGCGAAGGGATGCACAGGACTCGCTCGCCGGTCCGTCCTCCCAACCCCCCTTTTTTCCTGGGGGATGCAGCAGTTTTACGGTTTTCCCTGATTATTGAGACCATTATTTTTGTTTAATTACGTTACGGGGCGTTAATGTGCCCCCACCCCCCACCCCGCCCACTCGTTGGGTTGGTCCAAGTGTTGAGTTTTCGATGGAACCACCGACGATGTACGGGACTCCAAAAAAAAAGCAGTCGCATTTTAAAAAGCAAACATTAATTTCATTTTATACTCCAGCCAGGACATTTACAAAGTATTCCTTTCGTCCCCTTGATATGGCTTAGGTAATCGTAGTGATAATGGCCACCGAACCGCTGCTAAAGGGTTCAGACCAGCTGTGGGTTTTTGTCCTTCGGAACGGGCAACTCCGATTTCGAAGCTCTTTTTATCGTTGGAATCTTCGGGCAGTTGAATAGAGAGAAGAATTAGGGATGGCGTTCTGATATTGGAGATGTTGAATTTTATCTTTAAACGCTTCTTATAGAAAATCTTTGAGTTTCAAATTAATTTTGGTTTCTCTCTTTTTCTTTTCAGTTCTCTTCATGGGTCCTTTCGGTAAGTCTTGTATATAAATTCCCCTCCTAAACACACTGAGAAATTGGGATAAATTTGGTCTCTTTTAAGAGATCTTTTAAGGATAGTTAAGGCTTCTGGGTTTAAAGAGCTTTGGTCTGGTGAATCTTTCAGATCTTTACTCGAACCCAACGGTGTCTATATTTTGAGTCTTTAAAAGAGAACTTAGGAGAACTTTTTTTTGGGACTTTTAAGTTTTTGTATATTTTGTGGGTCTTTGGACATCTGCACTGAGAATTCATTTAAAAGTCTTCAGGAGAAAGTTGTAAGGGATTAAATTTAAGAGAGGGAATTGGAAGTTATCTACACAATCCTAGAAATATAGTCTTTGGGTTCCCTATGACGTTTGGGATCTAAAGAATTGTTTATAATGAAACTTTAAAGAAATTTGTAATAATCCCAAGTGACCTTTGAAGATCTTTTAAAACAGGTTTAGATTTGTATAGGAATATATTTTGTATAGGGAATCCAAAATCGATTTCAACCCAAGGAACCCCAAAAAGTTCCCCGATCCAAGTCAGATTTTATGTATTTTTTGAGACCCGAGAACAAATTATTTATAATAAAACTGTAAAGACATTTTTAATAATCCCTAACGAACTTTAAAGATCTTCTAGACACAGATAGATTTGTATGGGATTTTATTTTTGACTAGGAAATACCAAACCTATGCCAACCCAAGGAACCCCAAAGAAGTGCCCCGAATTCTATTTCTTGAGATTTGTTTGCATTTGGTATTCGTAGCATTACCTTGGCATTTGGAAATTCCTGCCCCCCCCCTCACCCTGCGCACATAAAAGCAACCAAGCAAATCCACTGTTCATTTCATATGTGGACACATTAGTCGGTGGATGGCTGCACGGCTGGATGGATGGCTGGATAGATGGCTGCAAGGATAACCGAGGGGGGGAGGGGGCTGCTCAGCCATTGGCATATGATGATTTGTGCCGTCTTACGCAGTTAATCTGGCAAAGTAGGCAACGCTGCTGCGGCGCTGCTGATGCTCGGCGACAAATTTGTGACACGTTTCCGACACGTTTGCCATGTCGATTTTTCTTCGGCCTGAGCGTTTTTCTCTCCTCGTCGTGTCTCTCATATAAATTTTATAACGGACCAACACCAGTAGCCCACATATCACACACACACACACACACGCTCAGAGGAGAGAGGGTGGGTTGCTGCTGGGGGTGGGGGTGGGGTGCATACCTGTGCCCATTGTAGGTCGGTTGGGTGGTTGGGTCTGGTGGTTGAAAGATAAACTGCCATCCATACGCAAATTTTTACTCATATGCCGTGGGTATTTTTTTTTGTTGTTGTTCCTCCCCCCGTCCAGCTGTCGCTGGGGGGTGGGTAGACCTTCGCTACCTGGCAGTGTTGTGTCTTTTCCTCCCCCCATCCCCCGCTTGTTGTTGTTAATGTTTTGATGGGTTTAAAGTCGAGGGCGTGTGTGTGTGTGTGTGTGAGGGGGTGGGGGGATATATCGCCTGCCAGTTTGACAGTTGAGAGCCTTCTATTCTGCATATGAACGACAAAAGCAGTCAGGAGGGTGGCCACCCCCGCCCCCCGAAACGGTGGTATCTTATGACTTTAATAACTTTAGTGCCGGTACGTGCCATTGATCCGTGATGCATGCGCCTCCTCGGTTGCTATTTATTGTCAGACTTATGCCCTCTCCCGTCCACGCCCCTCCATCAGCACCCACAGAATCCTGTGAACACTGGGAATATTTGGGTCAGCAGAGTTTTTCGGCCAAGGCATCAAAGCCAGCGATTGGGGGAATCTAAGTGTCTTTGGATAGGAGATGGGAATTTCCGGAACCCCAAAAAGGACACTGAAATCGGAGTGACTAACGATCAAATTCCTGAGATCTCACATAAGAGAACTATATAAAAATTGATCTAGAAAAAGATCAGAGATAATGTGATTAAGGATGAGGTTAGGAATAAACTAAAGAGACAACCGAGTTCCTTGATTCTTCGTTCCGTTTGGAAGATTCATTCGGCTAGTTCTTCCTGCCGATTGCTTGAGACCTCTGCAAGGTGGTAGGGACTCCTTAAGTTTCTTTAATTGCTCTCTTTACTGCCTGATCTGCTTAAGGACTCGGCTATGTTATATTAGAGATTTTCTTAGACTTTCACGATTAAAAAAGATTCCTTAACTTCCTTGAGTTCTCCTCCTTTTTTCTCTCTTTTGCTTTCCTGCCTGCTCTGCTTAAGGATTCGATTAAGATATATTATAGACTTTCTAAGGCTGTCAGAAGTATAAACGATTCCTTGACTTCCGTTAGTTCCGCAATTTCTTGATCTCTTTCTTGCTTTTCTCTTTAATCTGCTTAAGAGGATTCGGCTGGGTTTTATTATAGATTCTCTCAGACTTTGAGGTCTATA
Organism: Lissocephala sabroskyi; assembly: GCA_037075105.1. Taxonomy (NCBI): domain Eukaryota; kingdom Metazoa; phylum Arthropoda; class Insecta; order Diptera; family Drosophilidae; genus Lissocephala; species Lissocephala sabroskyi. The sequence goes on from JBAMCP010000191.1 coordinate 10,383, forward strand.
AAAGATTCCTTAACTTCCTTAAGTTGCTCTCTTTCTTTCTCTCTCTTCTGCTTTCCTGATCATGAATTTTTTATTTGTATCTTGCCAATTTTCCTCACTCCCTCCCATTTTTGTTCTTTTTTTCGGTGCTGCCTTTTTGTCTCTGTTCGTCTTCCTTTGCCCGGCGCTCCCAAGGGTTTGGAGAAGTTCGTCATGCTCGTCCGCCAGCAGCCGCCGCCGCCGCCGCAAGTGGTTGGCGGGTGGTGGTGGGCGGTTCAATCTGCCAATTGGCCCCGACAGTTGCTCAGTTCATCTACTTGGGCTTTACCTATGCCGTCGTCGTGGAATAATTTTGTGTATTTTTTTTATTTGCCGCTTTGATGGGCCATTCGTTTTTGGTGCTTGATTTTCTGTTTGGTATTTTTTCTCTTCAATTTTTTTGTTATGCATAAATTTCATTTTCGTTTCCCCGGCGCTAAATTTTCCTCTTGTTATTCTTGCATTTTGTATTTTCCTCTGGTCTGTCGCGGGGTCTGTTATTAATCTTCGTGGGAGTTATTGCCGCCACCCTCACTGCGGGTGTCTATGATTTGCGTGCATTTGTGTATGAAATTAAAATCACACCCATGAGATGATGAGAATGGGCCGCCCCCGCCCACCGGCCTCGGCACAGAGCCTGGTCAGCTCCTTGGCCAATTTGGTGGGGACGGCCCGGAATTCGAGGCTCGAACTGTAAATTGAGTTGTGCGCCGCGCCTCCTGCCGCCCTTTGAATGCCATCGGCTGCTTAATTCATTCATGAAAAAAAAGAACAACCGTTGGTCGTTGGCATCGCTGCCGCCGTCGGCGTTGGCGTCGGCGTCGCTGCTGCTTAGCATACAATTGCCACATTAACTTGCCGCAGTCGCGGGGGCAAGATGAATCGCCAACTGGCTACAAATTGTTGCTGCACTGTCCGTCCGTCCACTGTGTGCAGTTATTTTCACACTAAAAAACCCGCAGCTCCTCGCTAAAAATCGAGACAAGTTTGCCGTTTCCCGGTGGACGGAGAAGGGGGCGGGGAGGGTAAAGAAAATGCTTTTTTCGCAAAGTGCATTTGAGGCCTCCGGCAAACCAAAACGCATCAGTAGAAGGGGCGGGGGAGGGGGGGCTGCGCTTTCAACCCAAAAGTTGACGTTGGGCCTCACCATATTTCTTGGGCTTGTTAGACGGGACGGGAGGCCCAGCAAGCGAAGCGAAACGAAAATTCGAAACACTTTTCGGTGAAGGTTTGAAAGCAGTTCGTTTTGCCAGGAGCGCGGCGGGCGGGAGGGGGGAGGACTGCCTGGTGACCAGTCAGGTCGTCGTCGACCCACAGCCTCGTCCAAGTGCAAGAGCGACAGACAGACAGACGGACGGACAAACGGACAGTTGCCTAGACAAAGCGACGAATGTAACTGCAAGTTGCCAGGGTTGTTGCTGTTTATGATACCCGGGTTGTTGTTGTTGTTGTTGCTGCTGCTGCTGCCGCCTGAAGAAGTTGTAAGGAAATAGGCCTGATGGCCAACCAACAAATGCTGAAGACTCTGGGGGGTTGGGGGGGTCGTGAGAGGAAGTTCGGTGGGTGGGAAAACTGTTTTGTGGGTCGGCTGGGCGCTGGAGGAAGCAGCGGGTGTACCCGGGAGACAAATGAGCAGCCACTGCACAAATTTTGTGTCTTCGGCACAGTGGAACCGACAGAAGGTGAAATTGAACAAGTGACCAAAAGTGAGTTGCTTTTTTAAAGCAAATCAAAAGCAAATTTGATAAGATTTGAGAATTCGAGAAATCTAACCAAATTATTCCTTAAAACTTTTAAATTTTCTTTGATAAGATTTGAGAATTGGAGAAATCCAAAGCTAATAAAATTATTTTTTGACGTTTAAATTTTCTTTTAAAATTGAATTTGATAAGATTTGAGAACTGGGGAAATCAAAAGCTAATTACGTTAGTCTTTGAAATTCTTAAAGATCTCTTAGAGTTTTTTGTATAAGTTTTAAATTAATTTAAGAAAATTGTCTGCAACGTTTCTGCCCATATTTTCAGGGAATATTAGCTTCCATTTCTTGAGTATTTTTCTAAGAGAATTCTTCTAACTTTTTCTGCTTAATTAAAAACTTATTTTTGATTGGATTTGTGTTTTTTTTAACTAAGAAATTTGAGAACAGGAGAAATCGAAAACTGACCAAATTAGTCTATAATATTTTTTAAAATCTCTCTCAGAGATTTTTGATTAAGTTTTAAATAAATTGAAGAAAAGTCTTTAAAATCTATCTGCCATATTTTTAGGTTACATTAGCTTTTATTTTTTGAGTATTTTGCACAGAGAGTTTTTATAAATTTTTCTGGTTTCGGTTTGAGAAATTTGAAGGCACTTTCAATTGCCTTTGAACCACTGTTGCTTGCAGTCGTAGGCGCACAAAATGAAGTAGTTAAAAATTCACAAAAAAGAAACCCTAAGCATCAATTACCGGCTTTGCACCTACACACACACACACACACACACACACACACTCGCACACTCACAGGCAGAAAGAAGAACATCTCCATTGACTTGGCCTATAAGAAACCGACAACGGAGCATATTCAAACCAGATAACTAAGCGGGTGTGCGTGTGTGTGTGTTATTCGCACATGCAAATGCAGGAAGTCAAATTTGTCTAAAGCCGCTTAAGCCGACCAACAACAGCAAAAAGTCAGCAGTTGTTTTTTGGGCCAACGAGGCTGACCAACCAACCGACCGACCGAAGTGATGAATTACGCGCTTTGCCTGCTGGGCAAACACCGCACAGAAATCGGCTGACTGACCGGCCAACTGAGCGGGATTAGAGGATCGTTTCGGCCAACGGGGCGACTGCAACTGCATAGCTCATTTTTCGTGGCTGCCCCCGCCCCGCCAGGGACAACCAGACATCCTCTTACAAAAAAGAAAGAGAGACAATTCATTAATTAAACTGCACTTAACATCAACACCACATCATCATTAATATTGCCAACTGCCGTCCCCCCCGAACCCCGGACAGAGTCTGTGGCGCGCAAAATTGGACACACGATGGCTGAAGGTGTTAATGCGCGATGTGCTGGGGATTTTTCTTGAAAAATATTTGACAGAAGCATTTCATCTTGTCATCAATTATGCACACGAAGAGCTCCAAACCCGCACAGCCCGAGAAAGAGAGCGAGAAAGAAAGAAATCTTATCTGAGATTCTTTGCAATCTAAACAGCGACTTGACAAAAGATCCAAGTCAACAGCAATTGAAGCATTGAGAAAAGATTAACAAGATTACCCTAGAAAACCTCAAAGATCCTCTCTAAAAAGCAATCGAAAAGAAAGGTCCTCAAGAGCCTAGGGATTGATTTTCTAGGTTTACAAATAAGAGAAAGTTGAGAGTCGATTTGGGCTTATAATAATTTATAATTCAAAGACTAAAATTGAACTGAACCGACAACTGCATTAAACTCCCAGTAAACTTACCCTTACCCCAGTTCTAAACTTATCTTAGAGGAGGACTTTTCCAGGCTTTCAAATTACAGAAAGTTGAGGATCAACTCGGCCTTAAAATAATTTCTAATTCAAGAACTGAAATTGGACTGAATCGACTCCCGAATTGAACTCCCCATAAACTTACCCTTTCCCCAAATCTAAACATATCTTACCCTTGATTTTAGGGAAATTGTTTATCTACAGTTTCCGAGAGTCAAATAGAAATTTAGATCGAAACTCAGATGACCCAAATGCACCTTCCCAAGAAACTTACCCAAATACCCTTCATTGATCCTCGCAGTGGTTCCCCTTCCGTTTTGCGCCTCCAGAACTTGGCCAAAAAACGGGAGGGAACAACGATCGCTTTTCGATTCAAGGGAGACAAGCCGACAAACAGACAGTCGGACAGACGAGGGCAGTAAGCAAATGTCAAGAACTCATGTTCAAATGTCAAATCCAACCGACAAACCGTTAATTAGCAAATCAAAGAATATGCCAGAGGATCAGACAGCCCCCGGAATGGAATGGATGTCGACGGCATACGAAATCCGACAGTTGCGCACATTCGAAAAAAGATCAATGAGAATTTTGTTGTTGTTGTTCGCACAGCGAGAAGCACCACAAGCAAAACTCAGGACCAGGAGCAAAGCCAAAGTTCTTCTCTCCCAGCAATTAAAAGGGAGGGAGCGAGCGCGGCCGCAACTCCGCAAGTGTGCAAGTCTGCGACTCTGAATCGGAGAAGCAGCAAAACGTTTAAAGCGCCCAAAGCACGTCAAACTGTCAGAGGCGGCCACAAGATCCCAGCAGAAGCGAGAAGACCTCGCCACACTCCCAATCCTCCGGAGGAAGGGAACAAACCGCCGCCGCCGTCGTCGTTGCTGCTGTCGTTGATGGACGGACGGGATATGCGTGGTCCACACGGCGGCTCAATCCAATCGTTGTCAATCATAAGCTGGTCACTGTGAGCCCCCCCAATCTCCTGGTCCCTGGCTGTTCTCGTCTAACTTTACGCAGTGCGAATTCTAAGCGCTTCTAACGCGCAGACGCAGCTGTCGGATTTGCATTACCCCGTCGACTTGGCTTGAAATTATGTGAAATTGATCAATTTCAACGCGGCGACGAGCAGGAGGACGAGGACGCGACTGGAGAACATTTAATGTAAAATGCCAATCAAAGCGACTCCATGGAGGAGAACCAGCGAAACCGCTGGAAGCTGCGAGGCAGGGGAATTTAATTAGAAAACCACCAAATGCCGGGCGGAAGGACGAATTGTGAGAAAAATTCCTTGGGAAAATTAATCAACCAATAACACAGATCAAATCCACCAAGCCAGCACTCACTTACCGTGGGGAGTTAAGGAACCGACAATCGATTAGAGATCGCTGGGTTGATGGGAATTCAGCGGTTCCTGTGAGTAGGGAAAGAATTTGAAGGCGACAAAGAAAAGCCTACAAATTTCTCACACTCACCTGAGCTGCTCGGAAGGCGACTGGGAAATCAGAAATGATTATGCCAAAGAGTCCTTAGAGTTGAGGTATTGGAGTCTGAAAGAAGGGAACACAGTTAAGATTTTTATAGGGGAAAATATATAGAATTTTCTTACCCAAATTAAACCTGGCGATCCTCTTAAGATTCCAAGAGATCTTTACTAAATTTTGAGCGATTTTCAACCTTAAAAAAAAATATTTAAAATATTAAGAAAATATTTAAAATTAAACTTCTCCCCTGACGATCTTTTCGCGGTCCTTCCAGCTATGAGATCATTGAGGAGTTGGGAGTATTTGGGATCGAGAACTTTAAGAGATCATAGAAACTTTTCCAGTTCGCGTGAGAAACTCTTTTCCCAGACCTTCAAATGAGGTCAACTGGCTGGCGATTGCGTTGATAGAAATTGATGATTAATCTATTTGGAAATCCTTTTTAACGACCATAAATTTTCAGTGGCCACAAAGTTATGGCCCCAACCAGCCAGTCGGCCCGGTTGGTTGGTTGGCCATTAAACGCAGTTACATATGAAATTATATTTCCTTCATGTTTTATGATCATTTTTCGGGGGTAATATCTCATTTAGTTTTCGCTGGAAATTGTAAAAAAAAAACAACACACACACGCACAATAAAAACAACCAACCGGTCACCAAAGACGTCCGAGGAAAACAACCAAAAACTGTGAGAAAATGAAATCAAAATTATGACCCCACTTTGTTGGGCGAGTTTGTCGTTGTTGTTTTTGTTGGTGGTGTGTCTTTTTTTATAGCACTTCCAATTGTTTTAGCGGTCGGCGGAACATGCACCAAAAGCCAGAGAATTACAAATTCAACTCAAGACGGCGGTGAACTTCAAACACTTCGATCGTCTCAAATGGAACGTCGAACATTTGCCAAAAAAAAAAGAATAAAATAAAATCAAAAACAAACAGAAACCTCAACACACAAACACACACACGAGCGCAGATAACTTGAAGCGAAATGCAAATTTTTGTGATTCATGCCATCGACGGGGAAATTGTGATTAATTCGAGTTAAATTTTGTGAAATTTCCTACATCCAAAGGAAGGGACGGGTGATTTAATTCAGAGCGGAAGTGAGTAGACTTCTGGTGAGTCAATTGGGGAAATGAGAAACCCACAAGATTTAAAAATATACACCCAACAATAAATCTGAGGGAAGCTTAAAGACAAAAGAACCCAATGTGATCCGATCTTTGATTCTGAGGATGAAATTCCTTGTGTCAATTTGAATAGATTTTTTTTAAGGGGAACTTTTAAGAACGTTGGAAGCTGTTTAAGCAGATCCGATGGGATTAATCTAAGCTTAGATGAAGGACAATGAAAGAATTTACAAAAAAAAAAAAACTAACAAATTCTATATAGTCTATAAGATTTCATTTACCCCCACAACGAAGTTGAAAGACAACGAAGAATTTAATAATAACAGTTAAATTCCCATACTTCTTCCCTTATAATTTATTCTATATATATTTTTTAAATACCTTTCCAAATCGACTTTGGACTTCGAAGAACTAACATTCATTTTTAACACAAATCATTGATGGGAATTTTCGGTGATGATCTTCAGTGATCGCTGAGAGTTGAATATATATTTTTCATTTATATATATTTTTAATTCCTTCCCAAATCGACTTTCGACTTCCAAGAATTGAAACTCATTTTCGATAGAAACTTCTATAAGAATTTTCGGTGATCATCTTCGGGTTGAATGCCTTTTCTTAGACCAGAACCTTCCGCTGGCCCAATGGATTTTCGTTGAATTTCATAATTGCGACAGCGACTGGTTCATTGGCTGGTTGGTAACGCCCCTCCCCTCCCCTCCCCCCTCTCCGCCTTACCACCCCTCGACCTGTGTACTGTTTAGTTCATTGGTAACTGTAAGTGGCCGTCTTATGGGCCATCAGAGTTTTTGGCCTTTATATTTTTTTGTCTCCGCGTGTTTTTTTTTCTTCAATGAAATCTGAGCAAGTCGACAAGTGACGGCCGTTTTGGTGGTTGTGTGTGTGTTGGCCGGGCCAAGAAGCCGGTTGGTTGCTGTCTTCGTTTGCCGGTTGCTTTAATTAATTAACGTTGTATGAAATTTTTGTGGCCTGTTACCGCCGCCCGGGCATAATTCACCAGAAATACCCTCGAATTTATGAATGAGAAGAGCTTTTTTTCTTTTCACACATTTCCGGTGGAGCGGCGGGTACAGTTGACCCCCAGCTGGAAAAATCGCCCGCCGAGAGAAATCGAAAAGTGGACAGTAAAAAGCCAAAAAGTCAATGGGGCTGGCCAGCTGGTCGACGGTCGGCGGGACCGCCCGCTCGCCCAACTCCACAAAAGGGCGTTTTGGCCAATGTCAATCAATCGGCCCGACTCTCTGGCTGGCTGGCTGGTTGGCCGGTTTGGTTGGCTGTGGAAGCCGCGCCAACCGAGCGAGCCAAGCAAAAATGGCAGCTGACTGACAGGCACAGATCGAAAATGCAGCCACGGCAGCCGGGGCCCGGGCCTGGGCAGCCCGTCGGCCGACTCCAGTTGCCTTGACAGCCGAGCCAACGTGCAACGGCGAGGGGGGGGGGGGGGGGGGGGGGGGAAAGGGTGGAGAGAGGGGAGGGGGAGGGGGAGGTTTAGAGTGGAATAGGGGAAAGGAAGCTTGATGGGTGTCCGGCGTGCCTTGTAAATCTAAGTCACACGCAC